>JBBMJY010000026.1:24367190-24401979 GCA_037833715.1 Toxotes lorentzi
ATACAGTATGAGTTAGGGCTGCAGATCCAGGAAGTAAAATGGGATTGGAAAGACTATTAAACAGTGTCTGTGACTAATAATTAAAAAAAAAACAAAAAAAAAAAAAAAACAACAATATAAATATTTCTCACATGCAGGAAAACATTATAATCAGTTTGAACACAGACAGGCAGTACTTCTAAGGAAAATGAAGCTTTTTCACAGTCATCATTATGACAGCTGCATAATTAATCATTTTGTCCATATTCTCAGTAAAAAATTAAAATGGGTGTAGATTAATATAGAACTTGGCAACTTAGAGTTTCACAGTTCACACAAACCTCAGACTCATTTGGAAAGGGCAACAACATACTACACACCTACAGCAATCTGTGGGCCACATACTTCATCTGTGCATTTGAGCAGAACTTGACAGCAGTGAAGTAACCAATGGTGCATTTCCACCGTCACCATGAGAGTATGAGATTTATAACATGTATTATTGGCAGTGGAGAGTCTGCATTTTATCCGAAAATTGTCACGTGACAGCTATCTGATGTTCAGCGGCCATTTCTCTCTGCTGTCACTGCTACTCACTGAAAAAGTCTGACAGCTGAGTATTTTTCTAATCCTGCAGAGATGCTGCAGGAGAAGGCTTCAGCTGTGACGGATGAATGTATGAGCCGAGTCCAGACCGGCGTGGAGACAGATCTGCTTCCAGACCAGTCGCGACTGGGCCTATCCGCAGCTTCAGCCATTCCCAACTCCAGTGAGCCGGACCAGGTACGCATGGAGACCTGATATTCCAAACACAACACAGTCGCAAGAAAACAAATCTTGATTGTTAGAAAGACTCAGCAGGGAAAGAAAGAATTACACTTTGATGATTAAAAAAAAAAAAGTGTTTATAAAAATTTCTCAGTAGTGTGTTTGTATGCAGATGTTTGAAAATAAATTGTGGTTTTCTCTATACCATATTTCTAATAAGCTGGGCTGACAGAATGCTTTGGTTTGTGTTGAGTCTGAAAGCGATCTCCATTCTCTTTCTCAGAACATTGAGAACATTAAGGTTGTCCTTCATGAGAGGGAACTGTGGAAGAAGTTCCATGAGGCTGGCACAGAGATGATCATTACTAAAGCTGGCAGGTTAGTGAAGCAGTGCGCCGTCTATCAATAACAGAGCAGTCCAGAGCGAAAGATGGAAAAATCATTAGTTATTTCTAGCTTAAACATTTGTCTCTTTGCTCTTAATTTTAATTGAACTGTTGTATTTCTATTGTTTCCAATCCACTACTAAAAGTAATGAATTGCATGTAGTAATAGAAATTTGTGTGTGTTTCTGTGGTAGCACATCTGACCTCTTCATTCCATTATTAGAAATGACCTTAATGGTCAGAGGTGGGGGAATTATTCAGACCTCTGAATAATTGTAGCAACAGTGTGTAGCAACATCACACTGTAAAAAGATCTGTATTCAAAAGTCAAAATACTGCTTATGTACATTGGCCCCTTTCAAAGTGTTGTATTAATATATATTCTACATTATTGGATTTTTTTTTTTATCTAAATGAATTAACATACAAGGAGCATCGAAGTGGAGTATTTGGAAAAGCTTTGGGTTGTTTAATCTTTAGAAATTCATCAGTTTACAAGATGAGCAAATGTTTTGTGTGTAAATTTTTAAATAACTCTAGTCAGATAAATAAAGTGGAGTAGATTAAAATTCTCAAGTAAATTATTTAAGTCCCTAAAAACAATACTTGAGTACTGCACCTGAGTAAATGTACTTAATTATTCTTCGAAAATTGGATTCAGTTCAAAGTTGCTCCAAGAAACATAATTTGTTTCAACATTAATATACTAAAGTAGTATGTAGTGATGACGTTTAAAATGTCAACTTGAACAGTTGTGTGTATGTTGTTAGTCACATGAGAAAACAAGAGCTGCTCATATTCCAGAGCACAAAAATGGAAAGTGTGTGGAAAATGACAGCGAAAGTGATATTTATTTTTATTATTAGGCAAAATGAGTATCATAGCTTTCTGTGACCATCTGTTTACTAGCTAATAGTAACATATAGCAGTTATAACTTTGTCTTTCAGTAAGAGACAGAACGTTCCTGCAGCAGTGACTAGGTAATTGAAAACACAAATGACTGCTTGGTTTGTTGGATTTAATGCGACCTGAGGATTAGATACTGAGGTCTTTGGACATTAACCAGAGAATGAGTATACTCTCAAATCTTTCCTCATGGGATGTTTTTTTTTTTTTTTTTTTGGTAAAAGGTCACCACATTTTTTCTTTAATGCTGCATAACTGTGAGAGATGGGCTTTCCCTTGTCCAGCTGATAAAGTGGGCTCTCAATCCTTAAAGCCCTTTGAAGGGCTGTGCAGCGGTTTAGCTGTGCAGCTGTGCTGGGAACTTGTCTGGTTTTACCTACAGTCAGTCTGCAGCAGACGCGCTGAAGGTCACACAAAAAACTGGCTTAATCCATCAGAAGTATCAGCTCTTAAAATGAACTCAGTATAAATGATATCAAGCCAGGCTGAATTATTGAAGTACGTTATGAATAGTGCATGGAGGAGCTACTCACCTTGTTATCATGCCAGAAGATATTTGGTAATGTTGAAATCTGTTACAGCGATGTGCATGTTGTAGTAGCCCAGTAACAGTTTAGCACTGCATAAAATCTGATGTTTGAGCAGAACATGTTGCAGGTGCAGTCATAGCTTCCTGGATATGTGAGTATTCTTCACACGAGAAAAAAAAAAACAGTAACAAGTTTGTCCTGTGAATCAGATGATAAATCATTAACAGACAGTTGTGTGCTTTTTACACCTGCTGTTTACCTCCTGATGATGATTCATACAAAAAATAAAAAAAGTTGCTGAACATAACTCAGCCAGTGATACTGCTGCACCATCTCATTGTTAGTGAGTTTAGGATTCTCTGGACAGAGAACTTGTTTACCCAGATCGTATTTTGCTTTGAGTTTAAATTTGTCATGTCCTCTAAGTGGCATAGACATGTTTCCATTGACACCAGTACAGTAAAAGCAGTATCTAGTCTAGTCTAGTCTAGAGAGAAGATGGTGAATCTATGTCAAGAAGTCAAGCATTAATTTCATGTATCTTGTTTAAATGTTCTCTAACCAGCTGCATCAACACAATGACTTTGTGGCTTGGATTATGTTCAGATGAGGTACTCTCTGTTTGCAGCCCCTCAGCTTGGATTTGTCTTCAGGTTTTACACAGTTTAACCAAGTGTTTTTGTTTTTTGTTTTTTTCTCAGATTGTTCCATTAGAGAGGCTCATAGAACGAACTTACCTGGTGTTTTACAAGGAAAACATTTGGAGAGAAGCAGGAAATCTAATTCTGTGTAGCAGCAATTTGCAAGTAAAATGTGAACAAGACCAATGGATAATGAAATGATGGATAAAAAACAATAAAATTACAATAAGACCCAGATTGTAACAACAACAGAGAAGGTAGAAAACGATGCAGGATATCATTTGAAAATAGAGTTCTGTGTGGAACTGAAGGTCAAAGGTCGAGGGGAAAGTGCGAGTAGAGTGATGGCCAGGCTGAAACGGCAGTGTACATCTGATGCGAGCAGAAGCCTGTGAGAGCCAGGGGTGAAATGGACATTTCATAGCCCTGTCCAAATGTTGAGTGTTATGTTCATCATTTTAAACATCACATGATAAATCAGCTCTCAGTTAAAACTGCAATCAGGCAGATACAATTCTTTAAAAACTACTTTAATAGTATTTTGAAAAGATTAATTAAAAAAAAAGTCCTAAAAAATTTTCAGTTCAGTTCAATTCAGTCCACAAAATTGTCTCAAGGTGCTTTACAGAAACCCAGAGCCTGACCCCAGAGCAAGCACTGAACATTTCTTTTTAATAAGAGGTGTTCTTCCTGTCAAAAACAGTACATTAAAACTATTAGATAAAAGAAATCTTCAAGACTAAAATGTAGATTTTAAAGGATTAAAAAAAATTATGTGTGCACTGTCAAGTATGCAGAGTTGTGAACAGTGTATGAAAGTTTTATGTTTGTTCCAATAAGGCTTATAATTCCTCATTAAAGATGATTCTACTTTAAAAATGAAGCTCTTCATAGCACCACAATGCTGATCCAAAAAAAGAAAAAGACTAAAATTGGCAACCTACATTGTCAACATCATGTTAATTTAACCTAATAAAAGGCTGCCCTGGGATCCACTGCTGTAACATGTGAGGAGGGTCAGTTCAGAGGTGGCACAGGAGGAGATGCAGATGTAGAGCAACCAGGCTGTCACCCAGGAGATCCCACATTTTCCCAACACTCTGAGATGAAACTAGCTCAGTTCACTCCCATGCAGCACCTAGCTGAGCCTGGAAGACTTGTTATTGTGAGTGTCATTGTCCAGGCATAATCCTCCCTCTTCAAAGCACCCAGCGCAGCTCTTCCCTCACTCGCCCTCATTGTACACAGCCCGTCAAGAGAGCAGCGGCCGGTTGATAAGAGGAATCCGGCGCCCGCAATAGGCCCAGTCTGCTAGGTTGTAGCGCTTCATCATCATCCTCCCCACCCCTACCCCCACCCCCCAACGCTCCTTTTGATCTCACTGTGGTACTGGAGATTCCCAGAGAGGGAATGGATCACTGGAGGGCCCAAACATGTGGGAATGTTAAGAGAAACAGCTGGCACAGAAACATACACACACACACCCTGACACTGATATCATACACACACTCTCCACCTTCCATTTCTCATGCTCCCCTTAAACTCACTCACTTAGTCACACCACCAAATATGTATATATATATATATATATGCGTGTGTGTGTACATATATATATAGATGTGTATGTTCACATGTATATACATACGTTCCTTAATCACTGTCCACCTGACCCGCTGCACGCCCTGATGGCCTATCAGAAAACTAGTCCATCATTGTTGCAAATGCTCAATGGAGCAGATTAGTGAGCTCTGCTGGATGGACAATACCAACCACATGAAACATCTGAAAAGTAATGTGAGGAAGCATTATTGAAATTATGGGTTTGATATCACAGCCTAAAAAAAAAACAATTATGATGAAGATCACAGTTCAGAAGAGACATTTGATTATTAACACACTAATTTGGCCTGTAGAAAGTAGTAATACTTTTATCATTAGAAATGGTCAGACAGTGCCTCGCACAGCCTAGTTTGTATGTAGGATACTAAGGCCTTAAGATTGTTGGACTAAGCTAAGTTTGTATCTCTGTGTATAAGACTGAAACACATTCGGTTTTTTTTTTCTGTCTGACTGACTCATTTGAAGCTTGAGCAGCAGCAGAGCCCTTCGCCAGGTAGTTATAGTCATATTATACAAATCCAAGAGCCACATGTGTTGACACAGGCCTCCATCTGCTCTGCTTGTATGGTGCGAGCGGAGCCAGAGATGAGCAGAGGTCTGTTTTGAATGTTCCTCTAGGATTAACCCATCTTTCAGTGAGGATGATACCGGGACTGATCTCTCCTAATGATTGGATTTGAAGCCTAAGAGAGAGATTTAAATTACCTGCCCTCAATCCCCATCCTCTCTCTCTCTTTCTCTCTCTCTCTTATGGGGCGTATTAACAGTAACATGATCAGATGGTGTCAGCACGATGAGCCTTTGAAGATAGGCACTCGCACCAAACAGCGAGTACAGAGACGAGAGGGGGAGGCTTGATGCCACAGCAGCCTCTCAGAGAGCATACGAGCCTTACATAAGTGTGTGCTCCGGTGTTTGAACATGTTGCCATGGGCAGCACCCACAGATAAACTGCAGGCCTTTTTGACTGTAGCCTCTTGAGTAATGACAAGTCGGCTGTCTAAACTGTTGTCCGATCTGGGGTGCCATTAAAAACCACTTAGGGCTTTATAAGGAGGCGCAGAGCGCTTTGCAAAATTTCCTTTAGTGCAGATGGAATGAAAAAAGTTTCCCAGAAGAGGTCCGTTTTATGGCCTTGACTGCTATATTAGCATATTCCGTCTTTGAGTCTGGAGGCATTTCAAAGATGAAAGAGCGTGTTCCCATGCTTTTTTATGGCATCTCGATATCACAAGTATGAGAGGATCTCTGTCCTCTCCCAAATAAATGCCTGCAGGGAGGCAAAGTATTCAGGCCAGAAATGTGAAGGTTTTGACAACATCAAGAAAAGGTTTGGTAAGTGGGTCAGTGGGGTTACCTGTGTGAAAATAGGTTTTATCATCTTCATGTTCAGGTGAAGGACAGGTTTCAGAGACAGCAGCTTCTCACCCTACTGGTCTCTCAGTCCCATGATCTCTATGAGGGACCTTACTCATCCTCAGTCCTTTAAGAACATGAGTGAGTTGCAATCAGTCAGTCACTCTCCACAGCCCACAGGATCCTTTCTTAGGAAGATGATCAGCACAGAAAACAATGTGCAGACCGCTGACAAAAGCAGATTTCTGGTAGACTTTGACATTGGTGTGATTAAAGCCAGTTAAGATGAAATGATTGATGTGGCTGAGGTCAGTCCCTTTTTCAGAACATTTCACTCTGTGAAAACACTGCACAACAAATGGAAGAATTTCTAACAACTTTCCCTCTACGATCCGTTAACAGGAGGATGTTTCCCAGCTACAAGGTCAAAGTGACTGGGATGAACCCCAAAACCAAGTACATCCTACTAATTGACATTGTCCCATCTGATGACCACCGCTACAAGTTCTGTGATAACAAGTGGTAAGTTTGTAAGGTCATAAGGAAATCTGGTTGCTCAGCTTGTTCGGTCGTATCATTTTTTACATCCAATACCAACATTTTCAAAATTCTCATTTTCTACAATATATGTGCATGGCAACTACAATATGGTTAACATTAGGGAAAGACTGTGGTTATGGCAAAAAAAAACATGGTCAAAGTACGGGCAGGTTTAGGCAACTACAGCGCTTGGCAGAGAACAGAGGGAAAGATCTAGTTAGTAAAAAGGTGATCATGCATTGGACTGTGACAGGCAGTAAACTCTGGTACCTCAGTGAAATGTGAAATGCCTACCCAACACCTCAGCCTTGACAGCCTTACTTTCTGCCTCAGTACAGGAAGAGGACATTATTTCCTGTGTTGGCACCTAAAAGCAGAAATTGGTGGTCATTACACCATGTTAGCAACTGTGTTTGGCAGAAAAGAGTTGAATTGTTTTATGTTATTTTGTGTGTATGTCTCTCTTGTTGAAAAGAACAAATTCGGACCAGAAACAAACTCGTACAAAAGTAGATGCCAAGAACAAGGCTGAATTCCAAATCCACACACAATCCCACACAAACAAATTCATAGTAGACCTAACTTTATTTAGTATTTGTTTATTTTTATTTACTATTTATTTTACGTGTTTCAAATACCATAAAAGAGCAGAACATGTTGAGGCTGGCATGGTCTGAGTTACTGCAGAGCATCCTCACTGCAGGGCACTGGCCAGACGCTTGTCTAAGAGAACAAAAAAAAAAAAAAAAGCTGCTGCACTGGACTCAATATTTCTTCAGCTGACCCTGCATGTGGAGGCGATGACATTGCAGTCCTCCACCCATCAGTACGACATAATAGCTGGCATTGCCTTCCATTCACGGGTGGACGAAAAAGTTTTGCCAGGAAAAGCTGAATCTAATCTAAAGCAGAAAAAAGTAAGTGTGGCATGGCCTGCAGTTGGTGGGTTCTGGTGTTCCTCAGCAACACCTTGGAGAGGCATAATTAGTAATGATGTTTTAGCAGAGGCCACCACTTTCCAGTCGAAGGGATTTAATACTGCGAGGGTTGAGTGCAGTGGCGGTCTAATCCTGTACACAGCAAAATTATGGTGCAGGAAACAGACACGTTCTATTAAAAACTGAGTGCCACAGTAGTTTAAAGCAGTTACAAATACAAAATACATATGAGTTTGTTATTTCTTTCTCCGTCTCAGTTTGCTGCACGTCTCTCGATCTGTTCTCAGGATGGTGGCTGGAAAGGCAGAACCAGCAATGCCAGGGAGACTCTACGTGCACCCAGATTCCCCTGCCACAGGAGCTCACTGGATGAGGCAACTGGTATCGTTTCAGAAACTCAAGCTGACAAACAATCACCTGGACCCTTTTGGGCATGTGAGTACTTAAAGGGACCCTGTACTTTATATTTTGTCATCATTCCAATTGGTTATGTTTACATTTTACTCAGAGATTTAATTGCTCAGGTCTGAGAACATGGCAACAGTTGTCAACTTAGAAATCAGTGGTCCTGAATAACCTGAATGAATATGAAAATGAGCAAAGTTGCCCAGTTCCCAGACTTTAGCAATTTGGTTTTTGAGCAAAATGTTAAGCAACTGGAATGAACTGCTGCATCCCCACATCTCTCCAGTACATCTGCTCACTGGGAATCATGGACAAAACTACTTAAAGAAAATCTTTGTAGTGTATGTAGTGTGCAAATGGTAAGTAAAGTGGTGACGACCTAATCTATATTATACAGTTCATAAAGCGTCCTTATTCAATACATGTTCCAGTACCTGATCAGGTTTCTACAGGTGAAATCCCTTTTGTATTGGAGTAAAGAAAAAAAAACATCTGTTGAACAGCAACTTATTTCTAAAATTCCGAACAACGTACTGATCTGTATGGAAAACACCTCCAGCACAGGAAAATACAATTTCATCACTCATGTTTGACCAAAATCTCACCCACAGTCGTAAACATTGTACTGAGTAATAGCTATGTGGGAAAGAAACAACTGATGCAAAATATAAACATAAATAACAAAAAAATAATGACGCTGTCTTTCACAGGCAGATTTCTGAAAGAAGGATGGAAGGAGAGGAAGGAGTGCATAAAAATAGAGTGCAGGGAAAGAGAGAGGAGACAGAGGGAGGTGAAGAGTGTGACTGTGGCAGCGCTCCCCAGGGGGGGACTCTGGGATAACTTGTCTGAAGCCATCTCATCAATGGGCGGGCTCATTAGGTTCATAACCTCTCAGATCAGTGGCGGGGCCTGCTGTCAGGTTGAGTTGAGTGCCTGGCCAGTGATAAGGGCTAGTAATGAGAACAGAGGAAGTTAGAGGCCAAGCAGAGCCCAGATGACGCCCCAGACCAGGAGGTGTGTAGAAGGGCAGTGCTTCTTAAAGCAGAGAGAGGGGACTCCCATTCACAACTAATTGTGTTCATTACTAGTTCTGTAAATGATTAATTTAAGCCTGGTTCTCACTCTTCTTTGCTGCCCTGTATGGTAGAGTGCAGACTGGTTTGATGTCTTTTAAATGCAGGTCTTTGTTCTAATGAGCATTTAGGGGTTGATGCCATTGAAATGTTTGAAAATCTGTGGTCTACAGAGTCTAGTTCCTTTGTGCAGAACTACATTCTCACACTGTAGAATCAGTGTTTTGCAGTCTATAATACAGGACTAGAGACTTTCATTTTCCAAAGTCCTTCAAATCCGAAACAATCGTTCTTCTCCATATTGCACCAATCCCACCCCCACCACCTGACAATGGACCTGGTCAGCATCAGCAATACAAACTATCTGCTGTTTACTGATAGCAAACAGATGCTAGTGACCCATGACAGATTTGCTACTGTTAACCAGGACATGTTCAGAGGAATCTGCACTTCAGTGGAGCCACTGGGTGGTATAATCACAAAGAACAGTCCAGAATCACTGACCCTGTCCAAACACTGAACGCTCATGTATTACGGTCATTCAGCTCAGTATCCCAAAGGAGGATGTCCGTTTAGGTCAATACTGCCTTCATGACTTACGTCCATTATCAATGTTCAGCACCAGGTCAGGAAGTACTACACCATTTATGTGGTAGATGCAGAAAATATGCATGTGGAGGTTTGGGTGGGTGGGATGTTGAATTCTTGTGTAGCATATTTGACTTTCATGCAAGATACTGGACTTTGCATCCCGATGATCTAAAGAAGGCTTCCCTGATAACTGAATTCAGTCACCCAAAAGTCCAGTCCAGTACCACCCTCAGACAGCAGCCAGACAGCAGAGCAGACAAAGGTCAACAGAGAGCCTCTGGTGAACCAACCAATAGCTTATCTCTGTCTCCAGCCTGCCTCAGCAACAGAAGCATGTGAGTATGGGGCCATTCGGTGTTCAACCTGAGCCTAGCTCCCTGTGCCCTCTTCAACCTTTGCCTCTCGTTGGGAGCCCCCTGGAGGAGAAGGCTCCTCAAGAGAGTGTCTGGCAAATGAGGAGGGGAGCCAAGGTGCAGGGCTTGACGTTTATCGACCCTGACAGAGCTGGACTACTGATGACCCCGTCGTACTGTTGCTAACGCTTCACTGGGCACAGCGCTAGGCTGTGGTGAGCACAGTGATGGTAGTGAGCCGACCTGCAGCCACGCAAACAACCTAAACACTAAGTGTGCTCAGCACATGCTATCTGCTGTACTGATACACTCAGATTCCACATCAGGTGTGACGGAGATGAAAGGTGCTGAGAAATACTGAACTAATTGATACGAATTGAACTTTGCACTTGAAATGCTCAGTTTCAACATGGCGTTCAGTAGGGAACGGATGGTAACAGACATGGTATACTGTGCATGTTAGATGATAGCATTAAAACAGATAATTCACCTTATCAAGCTAACTATTTGGCTAACAATAATATAAAAAAAAAAAGAAAAAGGAAATAAACACACTCATTAAACACTGATTACAAATCTTATGGCATGATATTAGTCTCAGTGTGGTTCAAGAGTTGTGAACTGGAAATGTGTATAATCTATATAAATATATATAAATCTATAAAAATTCCCACAATACTTTGTAAAAAGACAGAGCATAGACCAATTGCTATATTTTTCCTCTCAGACTGTGTTTCCTTCTACCAAAAAGAAATATCTATGAGATTTCAGGCCTGTCCAATTAGCCTAAAATAAGGTCACTTTTATTTAGAGAGCAGGGTCTGTATTTATCAGACTGTATTAATCAAGTGACTTGTTCAGTGGTTTGATCCCTGGCTCCTCCTGTCCGCATGTGGAAGTGTCTTTGGGTATGATACTGGGCCTTCAAATTGCATTGTAGTTGATGAGGCTAGAAAAGTGCTGCATATATGCATGAACTTTGAAGAGCAGCTCTGAAATGATGACGATTGTTCACGTGTATGTAGTATATATGTCACGTGTATGTAGTATATATGTCTAGATGGACAGTCTAATAAATGTATGATGTAGAAATATATAAATGGGGATGAAATAATTGGAAAGTGCCTGAAATGGAAACAAAATTCAGCTGTAAGATGTTCTGCTGTTGGTACATCAGAGAGATCATTTAATAATGTGTGGTGATAGTATATACCTAGGAACATATGTATGGATGGATATAGAGGGACATCCAGGGGGGAAAAATAGGAAGTTAACATCAGCTGCTAAACACACTGTCTCCCACCTGATCTTCACAACGCCTGAATATATCCTGTTACATGGTGGGAGAAGTGCTGAATTTCACCGCAGATGATGTCAGACGCTCTGAAGATAGAAGGTTGTGGAAAAGAAAAATGGACGATTGTGTAGAATATGCCCCGGCAAATTGGGATTGGGAAGTGGTCTGATTGGATTTGTTGATTTGAAAGGTTTGCCGCTGGACTGAATGAAAGGTCTGAAGAACAAAAGATAACTCATATGTTTGCTGTGCTATTGGTGATAAAGCTGATGACATTTTGAGCATGCTGGGCCTAAATGAAGCAGACCAGAAGAAATACAGAGCAGTACCAGATGCTTGTGAGAAATACTTCATTTGCAAACATAATGTGATCTATGAACAGGGTTGATTTAATAAAAGAAGCCAAAAATCAAGATAATCTGCTAAAACCTTCATCACACCAGTTTATAAACTGGCACCACACTGTTAATACACCACACTACAGGAGGAAGTGATTAGGGACAGGACAGGCTAGTAGGCATAAGACAACACAGCCTGTCAGAGCACCTCTAAATGGATAGGCCATGGCAGCTCATTGGGTGTAATGGTAAGTGACTACTTCTCACACTATACTGAAGTAGCTAACCTCACCCCCACTACCGCAGCCCATGTAAGGACAAGTTGAAGTCTCGCTTTACACGCCACCAAGTCCCAGAGACTGTTGTCTATGGCCCCCAGATCTCTACAGTAGAATTTATAGACTCCTCCAGAGAACATCACTTCACACATGTGACCAGTAGTTACTCTTGTTGTTTAATTGTACCTCTGAAGAATACCAAAAAAATGTGATGTGACCTTCTCTCAAATGTTCAGATGCCAATAATAAACCAAATCTATTCTACTCTTAATCATACTGCTTCAGCTATTATTATGATCTGATGGTAAACAGAGGCACGCTCAGATGTGTTTCTGCACTGCAGCCATCTAGGATCTACTCTTTCCCAATTTAAGAGGCCTCTGGAGCGCTTTCTAATTTCAAGCATTTTAAAGTCAGGTTTCATATGTAGTTTTTACTCTTGTTGCACACATTTGAATATTGTTACTTCAAGTCTCTGAGAGTCTGTGCTTAGGGTGGACACTGGATGGAGTCCATATACACTGATCTTCATAGTTTATCATGTTTGCAGTAAGTAGCAGCAACGATGCCTGCATTCCATTTAAGTTCCTGTTCCAGGGCCTCTGCCACTGTGTCTGCTGGCTTACTTGGTCAGCTTACTGTGGCATTCAAACAGAAATGAGCCATCATTAATGCTATTCATTTCATCTGTGTTTTTCCTGCTATGACAAGTTAATACTAACAACTAAATATGGTTTCGAGAAGTCTGCTAATGGACACTACAGTGTTTTCCCACAATTCAATGTACAAAACAAAACACTGTTTGCTCTATAGCTAACCATAGGCAATAGGTAAGCTCAGTTTATATCCAGTATTAAGTTTACTAACCAACAGTTGCGTTTTCCATTGAATCACCCTTCTGAGAAAACTGTCCTTAGAGAAAGTGCTGCTACAGTTGCTGATGTAATTGAGTAATCAGCACCTGATATATATTTTTAGCTGTCGTTTCCTTGGCACCTCTGCCTGGTCCTGACAATGGTAAAACGAAGTAAAACCTGTGAAAAGTAAAACCTGTGATAACCGGTGGGTTTTTCTTGTGGACCCAAAGAACACAACCACCAGCAGGCATTTAGACCAGTCTTTATTGTTAAATGGAACTAAAAGAGACTGGAGCGGGGCAGGTGAGGTGAGTATGATCCTGGAGCACAGGAGATAATAGGGTAACATGCACATGAAGAAGAATGTATGCATCTCACATTGTGACAGCAGCTCCTACATACCACACCACTGTGGCTGTTATTAAAGTGTTGTTGCTACAGTAAGTTTCAAATGAAATGTGTTGCCCTCTCTTCTCCTTTCGTAGATCATCCTGAACTCTATGCACAAGTACCAGCCCAGGCTACATATAGTCAAAGCCGATGAGAACAATGCCTTTGGATCCAAGAACACTGCCTACTGTACTCATGTCTTTCATGAGACAGCCTTCATCTCTGTAACCTCTTATCAAAACCACAAGGTAAAGCAACTATCAACAATACAGATAAAGATAAAGGTAATGCAAAACTATCAAACATACCCTTTAATCAATCTATTTATCAGTGTTCTGCTCATTCTTTTGCTTCATGCCTACATCCACACTTCTCACCCAAAAGCTACGCCGCCACTGCTGTCAGCATTTCAAAAGCCCCATATTCACCCCAGCATCCACCTGTAGCTGCTGAGTCTAGCATCCCCCCAGGGGAGCAAGTTAGTATCGTCCATCCTCACTTTCTGCTCCTTGTGAGTAGCAAAGAGCTCAGAGCCTAGATGATGATAACATAGTGCTGCACATATTTCACATTCACGTAATCAACTATTCCACGTGAGTTGGCTGACTGAACTATAAATTTGTGGGTGCACAGGTGGTGTAAGAGTTCCTCCAAAGGAAAGACCTTAAGTTTGAAAACTGCCAGTATTCCTTTAATCGTTTTGCCTGTAGTTTGGTGCATACCAAATAGGATGAGAGCGTTAATGATATGTCATTTCCTTAGATCACTCAGCTGAAAATAGAAAACAATCCATTTGCCAAGGGATTCCGAGGGAGCGAAGAAGGAGATCTGCGTGTTTCAAGAATACAAGGGTAAGGAACCAGGAGAGTAAAACTGATCCTACAGAATCATTTAGTACCATTCAGTAATTCTCTGGTAATTCTCTGATAACAAAATGTGAAAAAAGTGAAGGGGTCTGGATGCTTTCTGGATGCAGAGTAAATGAGCTCTTGAGGAGTTTATTTTTGTGTCTTGACATAAGAGTCTACCTTGTCTCCTCGGATGACTGTGTTGAGTGGAACTGCAGTCATGGCAAACTGATCCTGTTTCTTTTCCCTTGCTGATACTGATGCACAGGAAAGAATATCCAGTGATTTCAAAGAACATGGTTCGCCAGAGGCTCATCTCCTCGCATAGTCATCTCGCAGGGAAGCTCGGAGCAGGAGTTCTAACGGGGCACCCTCAAGTCCTGTCCTCTTATCAGTATGAGACTGGGGTTCCGTTGTCTAACTCAGACCACCAGGATCCCATCTCAAACCACTTCCCTCAGAACAGAGATCCCAGCATTCTGTACCACTGCTTCAAACACAGAGGTATGTTCTTAGCCATTGTTCAGCAATCGTACAGCATTGGACGCTCTTTTTGTTTAAATGTGCAGTAAAAGTGCAGTTAACTGTATCACTTTGCAGATAATGCCCGACACCTGGAGCTTGGCTGTAAGCGACCATATCTAGAGGCATCATCTGCAGGCTCAGAGGAGCACTACTTCCGTTCAGCTCCCGCCTATGAATCGTCCCTCTTGTCTCATCCGTACTGCGCTGAGGCGATCACCTCTAGAGAAGCTTGTATGTATGGTAGTATGGAAACAGAGTCAGGATCTGGGGCGGGGGACACAGATGACCTGACCAACTCACCCTCAATAAATTGCAACGTATGGGCTACGATGCAGCCCTACCCTCGCTATAGCGTGGAAGGGGTCCCATATCAGCCCTTCACTTCTCACTTCACCAACGCTGCCACAGTCACACCTGTGGTACCACACCCAACATCATCCATGGTGTCAAGATCACAGGCTGACTTGGGTGTCTACAACTCTGCTTCAGTCCAGCGTGGTCTGCCCGTCATGCCTCCATCCTCCTCCTCTTCATCATCATGTTCTCCAGCTGTTCCAGGATCCAGAGATAGATCAGTCCATCCATCTCTGTACCACAAGAAGCCAGGGTCACCACTCCGTCCTCACAGAGATTTCTCAGCCTATCCAACACAAGGCACTATATCCATCCGGGATCCATCCTATCAGTACCAAGTGGGGCTAAGCAGTGCAGGGACTCACTGGACTGATAGCTAATGTGGACCTCTGGAGAAACCAGTTTTGTCCAATGTACAAGTCTGAAATAAATTTTCACTCCACTGCGGGATGCTGATGCCAAGCAATGGTAATGTATCATAATCATTGCCGAATTGCACTCCAAAGCCATTTACTTCCATGAATTCTCACTGAAGCAACTATGACACACAACACTGTATTTTGTGAACAGTGGCTGGTCTCCTCCTGTAGATGTATGAGTCTGCCTGTGATCAAATACAGTAAGGTGGTTTTCTCACATTCAAGTGATCAACGCTTCAAGTATGCCGGGGGAGCATTAAGCTTGTTTGCCAGTTACTTGTAACAACAACTATCCCAACAGTCTTAGCTAGCTAACTTGAAGAAACAACGAGGATGACTATTTTGACAAAGGAAATAGATAAGAGAAAATTAGTTGATGCTGTTATTTCTCTCAAGGGCCACGCTTTTACATTTCAGACACATGACAGACGTCTAAGGAAAACAGAGCGCTGAAGGTTTTATCAAATCCTATAGAGCCCCACCTACAGAGATCAAGTTCAAAGGATGATGGTGGAATTATTGGATTTTTTTTTATTGTTTTATCGTTGTCAACAAATCCCATTAAAAGACCAATACCTCGATGTTTTAGTCCGTCTCTCAACATTTCCTGACTTCCCTAACCTGGTTCCTACTGTAGATGTAAATCTTTACACATACTGTACATACTGTAGTTCCAGTTAACAAGGCCCCAGCTCCACCTGAGGGCTCTGAGTCTACATTTGCCTCAGGGGAAAGTAGTATTGTCACTCCTTGTTATGCAGAGCTTGGTGCTTCTTTATGGATAATGACAAGGTCAGAGCCTCAACAGCAAATTTCAGCGCTGTATGTATTTTACATTCACACAATCATCCATTTCAAGTGAGCTGACAGACTGAATACATTACATTTGGTGAGTGTTGCTGTCAGCACGACTGTATGTAGGATTGATGTGCAAGAAATTACACTGGCTGTGTTTGTGGGGCAACAATGTGGCTCATTGATGTGAAGTATCATTTCATTGTCGGTTTGGGTCATTTCATTGGATTTGTTGAAAATAAGGAAGTACCGCTGACCACGTTCAGCCGGGAGGGGATGTCCAAAAGTGATCACAGCAAAGGTTCTTTGAATCCTCGTTATTCAGATGTGCCAGAATGAGATTTGCTACACCATGGTGTTTAAGGTCAAAGTGCATTGAATCCACTGCAAAGTGAGGATGATCATATCAAAATATAATAGAACATATAACAGTATGTGAAAAGACATTAAATTAGCAAGCTATGTAAGGCAGTCTTTTCCCACAGTGTGCAGATAGAGCAGTTAAGTCAAGTGAAAGGTGCACCACAACACCACCCATCATGAGAGTTGTTAGTGTATGGGTCTTCTCCGAATACTTTCTATAGGTCTATGCTAGTTGCGTGTTACTAGCCCTAATGTTGTGAGTATAAGACTGAGCCATTCAACTGTGGTTGTTGCCAAAGCTTGGCTCCAACCTCACGACTCCAGAAAAGAGCCTAGTTAAACGGGACAGCAAAGAACTCTCAGGCAGAACCAGATGGGAGCTTAAAGAACTGTTGTTAAGCCATGGTGAGTACCGGAAAAGAGAGCTGCACACAAATCCCACTCCCAAATGACTTAGTTAGAAAAAAATTCTTGAGACTGCAAATACAAAACAGCCTGAGCAGGCAGGGAAGCTGAAAGAAAAGGTTCTCAGTAGCATTACATGCAGTAGAGTTTGAACATGCATTGATGAAGGAAGATTGTTTGTAGGATATGTTGGTGATCCCTCATGTACTTGCGCATTGTTCCTTCATTTTGTGTTGTTAAATTCAGTGTAACATTTTTGAATATATTGACATTTTTGCACACCTGATAAATAAACCTTTTCATGTCTCTAATTGTTTGCTATATTTGTTCCAAGACCAGCATTGTACTTCTTTATTACACTACAGTCACTTTAAATGTTAAGAAATGACCATCTTTGATACCTGAGGTTTTTCAAATTAAAACCAGTCGTGAGCAGTTTTATTATTGTTACTTATTATTGTTACTTCATGAGTGAACTGAAAATCTACCATTGCAACAAGAACAAGCAGTAGCTCAGGTTGTGTTATTTTTCAGTGCCAGTGCAGAAGGTAGTATTCCCTTTGTATTATTGTTCACCATCCGTAACCTTTTTAATTAACCATAACCATGACCTTTCTCTGACCTTAAGCAACTGTTTTAGTTAGCTAACCATACTGTGGCTGAGACAGATATTGTAGAAAACGAGAATCTGAAAAACAACAACCCCTATCATTCCAGTGTTCTGTCAGCAAAGCAAAATCATATTGTTTAATAGAAACCCCAGGTTTTTAATGTGACATGAATTTAAATAAGCTCTGGCTGTCAAGATAAACTGATACACAGGCTTTAGAAAAACACTTTTTTGTTTGCCTGCAGTCATAGAAACAGTGACCTGCCAAAGCTGAGCATTTCAATGCAAACCTGCTTCCTAAATAAACTTGTAAATTTAAAGCTAAAAAGCTTTTGAAGATCCGTGGTGACAGAGTTTCCACTCAATTTGAACAAGTCAGATTCATTTAACGATCTCATTGGTGTTTTTCGGACGCCAAGGTCCACAAATTCTTATCCAAGCAACTTCTCCACTGCCGAACTGCTTTCACTGTACAACCCATGATTTCTAAAATATAAAGACCATATAAAGACAGGCCGCTACATGTGCTGCAGTCCAATATTACTCAAAAAGCAGAGTATCCACTTGAGAAACAATCCGTAAATGTTCAAAAAAGGTGTGCAACTAAAAATCGAGGTAAAGCATTGCATACAGCATTTGTTGTAAGGAATGTGGAGACAGTGGGATGAGTGTATCGGCATACAGGGCGCTGCTTTCTCTCACACAGAGGTCTTATTAGATCATGAGTTATGCTGATGGCTAGGTTCTGGTTCGTGTCAGCACCTCTTTCTCTATCTCTTTCTCAGCTGTTGCATTTTGAGGCAGGCTCTTCACAGAGAGCTACCACTCAAATCAACAAATCATCAGGAAGCTAGCTCGACATTCTGAGCTATAATTTGCCTGAAAATGGCGATCGGACATTTATTTAGCTGTCAAAGCACAGTTTCGGTCAGAAACGTTATTGTCTAACTGGATTCGCTTGAAGGGCCAAACCAGTGATTTTAATGATTTGATGTTTCGGTGTATTTGTGCTTCCAGTCACTGGCTTCCATTCATTTCAATATGGCATAAAAATCAATCAACAGACTCTTGAAACTTTTAGTTCTAGTTGTGTACTCCACTGCGGCAAACATCAAGTATGTATGTAAGTTTTACTATTTCTCTATAATACATTCACCGACGAAAAATGGATATCAGTGGCTGCCTGGAATGATAGACAAAGTACATCCAAAACTGTAAAACACACCAGTGTGTTTTGCCAAATGTTAAGCTGTGATATTAACTATGTGATTTGCAGTAAATTGGACTTAACATGCAAAAACCACTGGTATGGAATCCATGTCTCCAAGAAATTATGTTCCCATACTACTGAAGGGAAATATAACTTCTGCCTGGATTATGTTCACTCACATTTTTTCCATCGAAGAAAGTCCTGCGTTCTTGTGCCGCACATAAGTCATAGGGAGAATGGTCAGGGTGGATGGTGGATGTACACAGTGCAGGAATTTAATACCAGAGACCAGGGTTTGCATCCTGAGTCTAGCATGTGGGCAGATTTAGACAAACAAGGCTTTGGTTATGGAAGGACTGAAAAGGTATTTCCTGTTGCATATTTGTAGTATATAAGCATACATTCTAGGAGACAGGGATGGGTATGGTCGTTTAAATTAAACGTTTTGTATTGAACAAGTGGACAGTGCCTGCAATTGATGATAATATCACAATAAGAACTCTGTGCACTGTGAAAAATTATAAAATAATGTTAAGGGCCACATAAGATTTTCCTTGCAATGCTATTTGTTTAAAAATTAACAGGTAACAACAGCATAACACACAGTACACAGAGGTCATATTGGTCATATAAGTCACATAGTGTCATGTTAGAAAGAAACTGACACCAAAAAAGAAAGAAAATTTATATAAAGACAAAAAATCTCATTCTGGTCTTATTTAGGCTTCAGCTTCAGCATGGATGAGTGAGCAGAGGTGGATTGCTCACCGGGGCCAACCATATCTCTTAAAAACACAAAACAATGTTTGATACGACCTAAAAAATAAACTATTGATATGGGTATTAGAACATATCAAACTATGCCTTTAAAGGAAATAATAATGTTGCACTTTTAAAATGATAAATCCAAAACAACAACAAGAGTTTAAAGTCATACTCTTGACATTAAAAGGAAAGCAACATAAGTTTACACCAAAGACCCCTGACTTTTTTAGTCAAAGCCTTAATAGTGCTTTAAAGGGCAGGGTAGACATATTGAAATTTATGTTATCTAACTTTCCACATAAAACTTCAGTCATTCTCATTAGAAAGAAGCCAAGTTTAAGCCCCTTATGGAGCACAAGCTAACCAAGCTGAGTGTGTATCTCCAGTGAGAGACCTGGCCTTGCAGTCCATCTGGAAGTCATTGAGGGGAGATCTGGCCATTCCTCTCTCCCCTGCATCGCACTGCCCTTCCATACTGTCGTCCCATAATCCCATCTAACAGCCGCCTGGGTTTGGCTGGCCCATTCTGACACACTGAGGGGCTTAACTTGGCCATCTTGTAAAAAAGAAAAGGCCCACTTTTTTTCTGCAAGCTGCTCCAAAAAGACACTTTAAATATCTGAGGGGGATTTAATATCAAGTCCATTAGGGCTTTTCTGGAGCCCTGTAAATAGTCAATTAGCGGATAATTCTGATTTGATCCACATGCAGAAAGATCTGCCACGGAAAGGACAAAGAGAGTTAGTGGGTGGGGGTGGGGGGGTTCTCATTTGGTGCTCCTTCAGATTACAATCCATGTGCCACTAGTACAAGGTGAGTAACAGAAAATGAACACACTGAGGTACCTCAGGTCTTTTCACTCCTTCGTGAAAATTGTGTACAGGAGCCCAGAAGAACACAATGCTCACAGAGGGATTACAAACAGTGGGCACTGCTCAGAAGAGTGGGATGCTTGAGGACTGGGTCAGAAGGGCAAGCTTCGGGTTCAAAGCTCTGGTCGAGGGACATTAAACTGTGTTTGTGTCCCTTGATCAAACATACAGCTGGTTGGCAGCAGTATAAACCCAAAGCTAAATCTGTTGTATAAAACAGGATTCCTGCTTTTCAAAGTGGCTTTGGATAAAAGCATCTGTAAAAACTAAAAATCATTACAAGAAGTTCCTGGATTAGACATTTAGCGAGGGAAAAGGGAGACAGATTATTTACTTTTTACATTGGACAAAAAAACATTTGACATAAAAAAAACCCGCCTTGGCTCCGTCGAATGCCAGCGCAGCAGAGACAGACAGACGTACAGAGCTAAGTGTTGTCTTTGGTCTTTGTGCTTAGAAGCAACTTTAATATGAAACAAAAGTAAATCAAACCCAAACTTGCATGAAAGTAGGCATGCAGATACAGTGGGCTGTGGTGGAGAAACACAGCAACATACAAACACTGCAAAAGAAATGCCATACTCCTCCTCTTCTGATCCAGGCCGTAAATTACAGGAGCTCTGGAGCAAAAATGTTCTCGAAAGGTTCATAAAATGATTGTGAAATCGCAATCTGAAGGGAAGTTTCTCTTCCTGGCCCTTTCTTGCCTTTCACCCTGTTTCAAGCATTTTTCATTGACCTGCCAATATTGTTCAGGCTTGATTGTGAGCATCTGTCACAGCCTGTGAAGACGCCCAGTCATCCAGGTCATGGTGCTTAAACTCGCTTGCGGTTTAAACGTCTTCGAGAACCTCGAGCCTCGTTGCACAGCATGTTCAGTGTAACATGAGGCCCACTCACTTCTGTAATGACATCCACAAATCTAACCATCACATATTTTAATCCGTTTGTATTAATAAATATGAAATTAAAATAATAAAACACACCTTTGTGTGATTGACAAACTGAATGCTCATTTTCAGACATATTCAAGTGTACTTCATATTTCAATAAAACTGATTAAAGTACCATTAAAAGTCAGGTAGTTGTGGCAATAAATGCCCTATGAAAACAGTGCATTTATTGCCAGGCCTCTAAGGTAAGACAGAGGCCAAGAAGAGTCACTATCAGCTCCGATCATTTGTTGTGCCGTTGTTTCCTCGCAGGTCATCAGGTTGACTCCGGGAAAAAATATTTGCATTTATCATGTTATATTTAAGCTGATCATAGTGTGTTGGCTTCTCTTCATCATCATCGTCAAAACATATTTTGTGACAATCTAATGGTGGTTTGCAGTTGCTTCCTGTTTCCAGGCTTTGTGTGGATGCTATACAATATGTTACTCTGACTGTAGGTAACATGTCAACATACAGATAAATACACATATACAGATAAATGTGTAAAGAAAACTATACATACAGATTGTGACGATCCTCTGTCACGCCGATAAATCATCATTAATTACAGGGCCGCTTATACTATAGATGTAACAGCACCTTTGACCCTGACCTACTTGTAGAGTAATCATTCAAGCTACTGACCCATGTAATGGAAACGTGCTATTTCAGCACCAGTGAAAGCAGTGTAGTGTAGTTTACTGTGACTCTTCTCCAGCCCTCTGACACAGATGGTTATGTAGATTAAAATCCCTTATGATGCAAACGTCCCCTTGTTGTTTCCCATTAAGTTGCCTTAAAGTTGCTAAAATCCTTTTTTTTATTCCATTCTGTTTCTTTATATTATATTATATTATTATAATATTTGTATTCTGTACAAATCTTTTTGTTCCTAATCTTCACTGAACATATGTGGTATGTCAAGTCAAGTTTTTCGTGGCTGCGCTCTTCAATAAAACAGAAATTTTAGAGATATTGTATACACAATAAAGTGAAGAGTTTTGAAAAGTGGAATCTCCGCTCGATTAAAGTCGTGAGGCTTTGAAAAATGATTAGCTGCACAGCAAAGGTTTAGAATTGCTGAGTTTGTACGTTAACTGGTTTTAAGGGAGTCAGTATCTACAGTATCTCTGTAACCAGTAACTGTTGTTACCAGCTTTTCATCACAGAAACCTGAACAATAAGGTTTGTTTGTAATGGATCCTGCTACTTATTCTTCTTGTATCATATGTAATGGGAAAAGGTAGAAGCGTTCTAAAAACAGCAGCTCACACTGAGTGAAAGGATTGAGCTTCCCTCTGCCGTCCCATCTGGTGTTTTGTTACCATTTTGAGTTAAAGACAAGGCGAGGCAGCTAGCACGCTACATGCTAATGATGAGGAACTTCAAAAAACATTTCACTTGTGATTAAGGCAGATAATTAGCCACGAGCAAAACGTTCCTCAACCACATGCCTGCGTCAGCCATGAGCTAAGCAAGCTCTGAGACGCACCCTTTGGATCCCTAATTATTTCCTTTAACCCGCTCAGCGCTCCTTCACCTCTGGCTGGAGCCTATTTGATGTCTGGCTTTTTTTTTTTTCAGGCAAGCACCATGAGACAAAGACCCAGACCCCTCCACCCGCCCCACCCCAACCAGATTCATCGCGGCTTAGTGAGTCCATTCAAAGTACATTCCAGTTAGTTAACAAACCCAACAAAGTAAAGGAAACTTCCTCAGGTTTACACAAGTCCTGAAAGCTGTTACAACCGTGTTTTATGATCTCGTGTTGATGTTTACCCAGTTTACAGTAGGAGACGGGTCTTTAACTTCCCAAGTTCTGTTTTTCAAAACAGTTTCAAATGACTTTGCATCAGCTGATGAACAGAGAAAAAAACTGGCCTGTAGCACCAAGTGTGACAGTGACTCCTGCTGAGCTCTCAGGACGATGCATGACATCAGTACACACACTGTGCAAACAGGCTGTGGAGACATGGAATGGCAAGGTGGTGGTATGTAATGAGACAATGAGGCCTGGAAGTAGGAGAATATCCTCTTGGAGTACCCATACCCTCTACTGGCTAAAATGTGTCACACACAACAGGGAGGCTTTTCAGTCCACTCAAAAATCAGAGGTGGAGCTTCTGCATTGGTCTTGTTATGTCACAATGTTACAGTATATATTTATAAACCATTATTTAGTTAAAAAAAAAAAAAAAGGTTTTGTAAGCTATTTTTGAGCATGAAAAATATGCTCTGACACCAACCAATACCGTTCAGGAACAGGAAAAACAGACATCTTGTTTGTGGTGACAGCTGTGTTATCAAATGATGTGTGAAATCTTATTTCTGGGAATATACATCCTTTGATTCTTTTAAGTGATGTTTAAACAATGTCAGTTTTATGATCAGATATCTCTTTATGTTACTGCTTCACTTTACCTCATCATGGGTGTTCACTGAGGTTGTGAACATTGTGTGTATAATTCTCATTAGATTTGTGTTAATGTAAAGAAGTCACTAGGATTACTAATGAAAAGCTGTGTGGCTTCATTGTCATACTCTTATCACTGTATTTTGAGGATAAAGAGAGAGACACAGAGCTATAGCAGCTTTGCCAGATAGAACACCTAAAGAAGAACCAGTGTGGCAACAATATAACCTGACTATGTAAAGGTAGGATTCACAGGACAGGGCGGTCACATAGATCCCCCCTAAGATGTTTGTCCTCCACTAAGTCTGTAATCATAATGCTCTTTATCTGTCAGCCTGGTCCGGATCAAGTATTTAGTTTGATAAGTACGGTTTACCAGGAATCACATGCTGCTGACGGGCAGGTTAGCCAAAGGAGGAACAATCCTGCTGAAGGTGATTAAGTACCTAAAGAAAGGCTGGGTGAGAGGCATAAGACAGCTAAGTTAGTCACGCCCTGTGCAGGTAGAGCCCATGATTCCATCAAACAAAACACAAACATGCATCTCATTGACTCCTTGGGTTCTAAGCAGCACATTACAGAACCTAAATATGTCTGGTGTCATAGCGTTGACCCAGTTCGAGCATTAGGTCTGCGTATTCAGAATCTCATTGCCTTTATCCCTTACTCCCCTGACATACTCCGACCTGCCCAGCATATTACTGCTTCCACCTCCAAGCTCCTCGGAGTGTTTAATGTCACCTCTGTGCATCCTCTTTAGCTCCCTTTACCAACACAACAAAATACCAGCTTACCGTCACACACAGACCCAAGGTTTTCTTTAATATAATAAACACAGTGCTGAATTCATCTGCCCAGAGCTTCAATCTCTTTATGAACAAAATCTCATCTCCCATTAATCAAAACTTAGATCTCAAAATTCTCTCAGCTAACATTTATAATCTCCTCATCTCCATCCTGACCTGCTTTTGTGTCTGTGCCCTGTTTACTGTCACTGGAGGAACTGGGGATCGAACCACTGATCCGAACCACAGCACCTGACCAGCTGCTGTGCAAAGTGTGCATGATTGTCAAAATGTGTGTTTCAGAAACATCTAAAAGGTGACAGAGTCTTTTCCTGTGCAGCTCCCAGACTGTGGAACAGTTTGCCCCTCAGCGTCTGAGCTTCCCCATCTGTTGCCACTTTTAAATCCCGGCTAAAGATTTACCTTTACACAGTTGCTTTCGAGTCCTCATAATTATTAACTGTTCTAAACTGTCTGTCACAGTTAGTACCCGTTTATGTTTTACTTATGTAATTAACTTTGAGTTTTATTAAGTTACATCAAATAGAGCAGTAATCTAAACCCAAGTCACAAAGTGCTTCACACAAGGCGACAACGTGCAAACAAGCAGATCATAAAAACAGTTTCAGTAGAAAGTAATAAGCAAACAAAACAAATAATAAAACTAATTATAGTGTCGCAAGCAAAAGAGCACCTGCACAAAAAAATTAAAAATCGATCAATAAAAATCAAGTGAAATGAGGAACATTTGTCTGATAAAAGTATGTTTGAAGAAGAGATTTAAAAGAGGTCAGTGATTCTGCTGGCCCACTTTCCTCAGGCAACTCTCTCTGCTCCAACCTGTCTCCTCAGTTTTATATACACATATATATATATATATATATATACACTCACACACACACACACACACACATATATATATATATATATATACCAAAACACCAAGGTGTTGCACAACTTAGTAAACATGGAAGGAAAACTTTTCAATAGCACTGGTTAGAAAAATAAAGGCCAGATATTCAAGTAAAATCATTTAAGAGATAAGAATCCAAAGATTAGCTTGGCCTTTCAAAATGTCTTCCACTGTTCCACTGCTGCACTGCCACCAGAGAGAGCTTCTTTATCCTTGAGCCCAAAGTCAGATCAGTCACTTACAGGATGCAAAGGTGCCAACATCTTCAGCTAGGTCATGTAACTGAAGCCTATAAATGATGATACTGGCACTAGTAGGTGCTTGCTGATGCCATATCTTGATTTCTTAATGAATAAATAAATGCTCTTGGGTCAATTAGCTGAGGTGTAAAAACAGGCCTTGCCCTTGCCTTGCCCACAGTATCAGTAAATCTGGACACCAGGTGTCCTTACAGCAGGTGTTGGATTACCAGCCGGCCTTTCCAGGACACAATCCTGGAAAGGCTTGTGTCCTGCAAAGTGATCGTACAGTAAGAGGGCTAAGCACAGGTAAGAAAAGGTAAACTTAGGGATTTAGGCCCTCAGCTCTAACTCCAAAGAGTCTTAGCAGGTGATTTGTGGCTCATCCGCTCCAGGCTTAGGCTGTGACGATCTGCCAAAGCTCGACCATCAAATCAGGTGTCTACTTAACGCAGCGCAGCCAGGTTGATCAGGGAGATGGCTGAAGAACGGGTCACACATCCTGTTAGCGTAGCTGTTTGAAAGGGTATTTAAAGGGCGATCCCATTATGTTGGATTGAAAACTGCATAATGTGCTCCAAAACAGGTCCAGGAAGGATTCTGACAGCAGCTTTTGGCAGGAAACATTTACAGGACATATGCTAACACGTATCACGCTTGTTTTTGTCATGTAGGAGGCAGTAAGCTGCAGTTGTGTTGGTCTGAGAACATGATTAACAGATGTCACATAGGCCAACGGCAGACTACAGGACTTTCAAACAGTTTGGACTGCTCACTGCTCAACAAGCTTAAGAAAAATGTGACAAGTTGTTGCTAGCAGTTGATAACAGCAAGACATTAATGGTGTTGCGCTCAGTTCACGCAAAAGGTATCAGTAATCTAACGTTCTCATCTATGCACACCTGACCAGCTGCTGTGCAAAGTGTGCTCCTGACCAAACTTTCTGTAACAAAATGGGCTTCAAGATACTGTAAGACGATCCAACGACAAGAACTCACACTGAGGCCTTCATCTCTAAGCTGTTCCATGTACAAGTGCATCTTGTTTTTGGCTCTGATAAAATCAGCCGTGTTTGAAAACTGTGTCATTTCTCATGACAAGGTCAAGACGCAACTCGGAACCGCTCAGACCAGACAACCACTCTGGAGGAACACCAGCACAGATCCTGTGCTGACTCAAGGTGACTTTTGTCCCATCTGGACTGGGACAGGCAAACTGTGGAACATGTCCTGCAGCCATCACTGGCCTTGCTAAACACGGCGATGAGCATCTTTGTCCTGGTAATTCCACACTGCAGAATAACAGGGTTGTTTGTGTGTTGTATGATTGCCAGAAGAGTTATGAAGGAAGAATGCAGGGTTGCACAGGAAAAGCATCGTGTTTTTTTTAGAGCATGACTAGTCTCACTTGTGTGAACCGGCCATCTGTCCTTTATCACCTAAAGTGTTTGTTTAGTGTCTTGTCATGTAGCCCTTGGCTTCTATCATGAGGTAGTGAAGGCAAAACGAGCTGAGTGATTATCATCACCAGACCCAGGAAGGGTGGGCAACAGCAGCAGAACTTATCACATCCATCTTGCGGTCCCCTCTTTTTGTTGTGACCTAAACTCATTTGCACCTCCTCCTGGCCCCCGGGCCTCATGTCTCATGTGAGAGGATGACACCTCCCCTTCCATCGCTGTCCTCCTACGGGGGCCCACTCCTCGTCAAATAAACTCTAAACAAGCACGATTACGGTTAATGGCCTGGATAGGATCTGTGCCCTCTGTCTGCTTGGGAAAACATCCGCTCACCCTGCAAACACACCTTCTCCTGACGTTTCTGCACAGCAGAAGCACAGATGTATGAGATCTTGACTGCTTTAAGTCTTTAGATTTGGAACGATGTCTCAATCACTCACAAGAAGGAGTTGGATGAAAGGGCGTGTTGTGTGAGGAAGTCGTAGTGTAGGAACTGCTTGCTCTGATTGCTTAGATAACGCAGGCATGGAGCCAAGGCTTGCTATCACTGGCACTCATCTCACAGAAACACACACAGCCCAAACAATAACTAGCAGCATCTCTGATAGCACAAACAACATCCTGATATAATTACACAATCAGGAAATTAACAAGACAGTGTGTCTGCTGCAGCAGGCTCATGTACCCTCCACTGTATGTGAGAGTTTGAGTGCAGGTTCCCTGAGGTACAGGCCGCTGTGTGCATCAACACAGATAAATGTCTGACTGAGCCTGGAGATGATGATGATGATGATGATGATGATGATGATGATGATGATGATGATGATGGGGATAATGACTAGTGGTGGAAGAAACAATCCAACCCACTGTTAAAATAAAACAGCAACAGCACGATATAAAGAATTTGAAAGTGTCATAAAGATCTTTTAATGAGCCCTTTATGTGTCACTTTACTGGATTATTATTAGTCATCCATTAAGAATAAAGTCTGGTTGACATGGAGCTAATCCTTTAACTAACATACATACTGTTGAGTGGTTTCATTTACTGCAAAAACAATATATCCTTACTTTATATAGTGTAAAAATAGTATTTAAAATAGTAATTAAGCAGAGTATTAAACGTACTGAGTGACTTTATAGCACTGATTATGTATTAACTAACTAAGGAACTTTAATCTAAAAGTCTTAATCCCCTGCTTTGCTGTCACAACACCTCTCACTACATCCTGTTTTGTTTGACGGGCTTCACAGCTCTTAATGCCTCTGCTAAACGCCCTCATTTTGGTTTTTGGATGTTTCCCTATCATTTTGGTGACTTCATGACCTTTACTTCAGCTTCAGAATCAGGCTGTAATCATGCAGACGTACGAGTGTCTTCTTTAAGTATTCCCTAAGCTTCGCTACATGTATGCGAGGCTGTGTCTCAATTCGCTGCAGTTAAAAAAAAAATGATTTGGAACGGTGATCCGTGACCATGATCCATTTCTCAAAGTCAGTGAAGGCAGAAAGACCTGACTGCAAATTAATGACTTCTCTCCTTTCAAAGCGTATTTTTCCATTTAGTACACAGCGCTGATGAAAAGGCAGAAACTGGACTGGGCTTTAGCTGAGAGACAGCTGTCAAGCAGGCTAAGAGAGCAAACATTTCACTTTTATCTGTACCAGAGTGCAAACACACTCACACAGACAGACAAGCAAACACACACCGCTTAAACACAATTCAAAAGGTGAGAGGCAGAGCTCTCCCTGGCACCCGAAGGGCCTAAGAATTTCTGAAAGCTTTAAGCTCCACTCCCTTGTTTTTTCTGCAGCTCGTTGCTTCTGCATGTGTTTGTGTCACTGCTGTGAGACAAAGTGTGTGTGATTACTAGGTGAGAGTGAGCAAGGGTGTTTTTGTTAGACGACACAAGTGTTTGTTTTGGGGAATCCCTGTGTTTGGTTTGTGTGCTGCTGGAGTTGACACCCTTAGTGACAATAAGTTAATACTCTGTTATTTCACTCAGTTAACAGTCACAACGTGCTGCACCTAATAAATACAACACCAGTAGGTTAGTTTTTTTATTTGATTTAATGTATAATATATTTAATGCACAAAAAAATTACATAGTCTGCTGATGGGTTTGTCATGGAACCTGACATTCGGGACTAAGCTACACATAGGTGAATAATAAATGAAGAAAATAAAAAGAAAACATTGCACCAGACTTGGGTCTCAATACGCTTCATATGAGCAGGACAAGACATCATAAGACCACATCTCAAGGCAAAAGTGTTTCTAAACGGCCACACATGCACGTCTTCATAGTTTTGATCTGAATACTGGTAGAAACAGGGACGATGGAGCACACTGGTCGGACATTCTCCTCAAAGTCTGGACTGTCTGTTTCATAAAGCAACAGAACAACTGTCAGACTGAGGCCTCAGAAGTTTCCAGGGATTTGGAAAAGGATGCTGTCGGACGAATAGAGAGGTCTTTAAGTACAACACACACCAAGCGTGTCCACAGTGTTGCTTTATTCGACACCCACAGTGTCATACACACAGCTTAGGTCGCCAAGCCATGGCAGGAGGGATACACCAGGGAGTGAATGTGATTAAGTAATTGCTTTTCTGGAACACTGACATGCTTTAACACTAAGAAACAGGACAGTGGTGTGTCTGACAAGTTGATGCACGTCAGTCTGCAATAATGCAACATACCGCCGGCTTTAACAGAAAACTATAGGTGCAGGTGTTTGGCAGCTTTCATGCACAATGTCTTGAATGCTGTGGTGGTAAAACATGACAATGAATCATGCAGAAGCCACAAAAGTACATTAAATATTATAGCAACTTAGTGGTGATAGAGTTTTGTTTCATTAAGAAAAACTGAGTGTATATAACAGATGGATTGATCGTTTGTAGCAACAGTTAATTGTAGAAAGAATCAGTCAAAGACAATAAAATACATTCAGTTACATCCACTGTCAAACCGTGTGTGACTATAAGTCACGAGTGATGCCTTTTGTCAAGTGAGCAAACAGGCGTGGAGAGGCCCCTCGATTAATGGTGTCTCCATCTGAGGACTCTTGGCCACCTCATTAACTTGTTTCAACGTTCTTTCACAACTTAATTTCAGTGACAGTTAATCTGTTTGGACAGATCAGCAAAACAAAAGTGACAAGATGAACCAAACGGCGGGGGTGCCTCGTTGTCTCTGCGTAAAGCCAGTCGCTGTGGACAGCTTTGTTAGGATAGCAAATGGGCAGAATTAGCTTAAGAAACAGATGTCTCTTTATGGCTGCTGACACAACAGACATCATGGTTAAGACCTAACTGGCTGAAACACTATTCACTGCTTCATCGCTTGAGTCTCTTCAGGGCAAAGTAGGGCAACAGTGCCCCAATCTGTCCACAGCAAGTAGGACAAATGGGACGACTTGATTCTTTGCAGGGCAGCGTGTCAAGGGTAACAAGGCTTAAAGACTCAAGCAGGAGGTGGGCGAAGGCAAAGACAGCATGTCTGCAACACTTTCGTGTCACAGAAAAAGGATTATTAGGTTGCCCCGCGATCAGTGTACACAGATGCACACTCACAAAAATATGGACTGCCCTATTAACTGGAGACTCAGCTATTATAAGCACAACAGGGGTGCAAGGAGCTTTGCCCCCCCCCCCCACAAAAAAAAACTGGGTCATGATTGAAAACCACAAGAGCAGAGAATAAAAGGAAACTGCATACATATTGGTAGTGTGTGTGTGTGTGTGTGTGGAGGGTGTGTGTGTGTGTGTAGGGGGGGGGGTCCTCATGCTCTCTAACACTATCACCTGCCCACCCTCTTTGCACATGGCTGTGTTTGGCTGAAATTTCACGCAGCTGGGATGAGACTACCGTAAACCTCCTTTTGTGTTTCTGTCAATAATCATGTTTGCACTCTCATGAGCCTACGGCTTTAGCCCTGGTAAGTTATTTGCTGCTGCACCTCTGCCACCTACATGACTGACTGCTGTATGGCTTTGCTGCTGCACAGAGGATTAGAGTTAGCAGTTACTGACATGTTTTCTTTTCTTTGCTGCCTTTCATCTCTTCATTATGCCTCCCAGTTTTAAAAGCGTTTGCACAAACAGGATAACATAAAAAACAATGAATTCAGTTTAGTTTTTTAAAATGCGTGGAAGTTCACATTAGGATAGATAAGCACAAATGCAAGAGTTAGTATTTATCAAACAGCTTTAAGATCTGTTTTCCATCTCGTGAAAACATGTAAGCCTCTTTCTAATTTTACTAAATTTACTGTATGTGTGTCACGCATGATAAATTACTGTAACTTAGCCGTAGCATTACAGGCATCTTCTTTGGAGATGAGTTTAACACCAGAACAGACAGTAAACAATGGGAACAGGTTGTATATGCTTTGACCCATATAGTTCATATAGAAACAAACTATCAAATATCTCAGCCTCTGCTACACAGTGGGATGTTGCCTCTCGGTTTCTTTTACTGTTCTGTTTGAAAAACTAAAGAATGATCCATAGTTAACTATCAGGAACATTAAGACAGTGGCAGTTAACAAGCTGAGAAAACCTGGTTAGTGACTAGCGTGAATCTGGTGAAATGGATAAAACTCGACATGTCCTATCACATACCTGCTGCCTTGTGCTTCCATGTGGTTACCTCACTGTGGGAAACACTTGGAAAAGTCAAACCAATCAGAACCTGTGGCCACTGGGTTCACCTCAGGCTGAGCCCTAACCTGGATCACAACCTGATTATTAATGTGCTTTACAGCCAGAACAAAGTCAGCACAGATCAGATGTGTGTATGCAGATTCACACACAGTCATCCAGGTCATGGTGTTTCTAAGTGCTAGACTAAAGCAACCTTAGCTTAGCACTTAGAGGTGTTCTGTGTTTGCATTGTTTGCACTGTATGTTTGTGGGTTTCCTCTGTGTGCCTCAGTTTCCTCCCACAGTCCAAAAAGGTTAGGTAAACCGGAGACTCTACATTTCCTCTAGGTTTCACTATGACCTTGAATGACTATCTGTCTATATGTGTTAGCCCTGTGACAGACTGGGGGCCTCAGACTCTGTTAGTGAGGTGTTTGCGTGAGCTTCTTTTTTTCTTACCTAACAATGTTATAGTGTCTCTAACACCCTGTCTAAACCAGTTGTGTTTCAGCCTCATTCTTCAGTTGTCTATCTCATGTGTCTAATGGATCGTACACTTTAATCAATACAGCTGTATATTACATCCATGCTTGTGTTTCACTTACACTTAACATGCACACCAGCCACCCAAAAGGTATTTTTCTGCTACCAGTCTGTTTCCTTACTTACTTATGTGTAACTGCAGTGAGTGTGTATTGGGCTGTGCTACTAAAACATGTCTAAGTCATGTGTGGTGGAATATGTCCGGTGTGGACATTGCCCGGGGACTGCAGCTACTGCTGACATGCTACGTGGCTGTGTGGCTTTTTTTCTGGCTACATGGCCAGTGTAGTCAAGGTTCATTTTGGTTACATGTAAAAGTCTCATGGATTCACACATGATGAGTCTAATAATGGCATTCATGCACAGATTTTGCTGCTTCATCAACAATACGACCGGTCCAAAATACAGGAATATTGGTCAGCTGTTCAGCGTAAAATATTCCATGACTATATCTTCCTGTCAAGCGACCTCTTGTGGTTGTGTGAAGAGGGGACTGTCTCAGAACAAAGACAGCTTATTTGTTGAAACAGCAAACTGTATGTTAACATCCAGTGCCAAAGTATATGATAAGAGACCTGTTCATATTTCACTTAGAAAGTATGAATTCTATTTACAGGGTGAAGTGAATACTAGTACGTAGTTGTACAGATGTGTAATAAAGTTATTTCAAAACTACCTTGACTGTCCAGTAAATAAGTCCGTATGATTGGATACTGCCCGACCACACTGCCTAGTCATTATGGCTTTATGGATGGATGGAGTTTGAGGCCAGCACTGGGATTACACAACAGGTCCTGAGGATGGTTACAGAGATCTAGTGAAGGTTCCGTCATGTAACTCATGACCCCACACTCGTGGTCACAGGGGGCAGTGAGGGGTCAAGAGATGGGTTAAGGGGATAACGCCCCCGTAGTACTTCCAGCACGTACGTATGTTTTCCAAGTAGCTTGTTTCCAAGTGCAAAATAAAAACCTGTCAGTTATTTTTTCGTCACCGATGGATGAGCATCAAAATATTACGGAGAAGAAGCGGCGCGAAATAAAAACACTAATTGCGTTATCTTAACAATGGTTACTAATTACAGCTGGCCTTTGGTTGAACTTCTTCAAAAAATCTCTCATCTGCTCGAACTTCAACTACATTACTTTCGCTTAAGACTTTAACGGTCACATCTGTGAATTCTACTTTGATGTGAAATTTCTGTTAAACCTGATGTTGGAGCTTTAATTTGATAACTAAGCCCCCAGATCATGCATCACATGACTCACTGCTAACTACAACAAGGCAGCAGGTCAGTGGGTCATTCATGATGGGCTCACAGTGGATTGCATTGGAGTGTGCATGCTGTGAAATGAATATGTCCAGTTAGCATAACACATCTATAGCACTGCGCTGTGATTTATCTCTATAACATGTGGCAGGATTTTCCAGCTCCAGGAAGTGTGAGGGAAACAGAAGAATCCTGTTGTTCATGTTGTAAGTGATGCTACGTGGCGGAGTGACTACCAGGACGTCTAGTTTGGATAATACTATCTGAGTTTGAAGACTTGTCATAATTAGGCAGAATTTTACAGCTCTGCAGAGTCAGGTCATAATTGTCAGTATTCTTTTCACACTATGTGTATTATTTGATCCAGTGTCAATATAAAAACATTGATTTTAGCCACTTTGAGCTGCTAAACCACTTTTTAAAAAATGGCAAAGCTACACATAAATACTTTATTCCAAGACTTTCAACCACATGTAATGGTCTTCATCACCATTTGGAGTTTGCTCCACTTTATTTATCAAACTATTTCCAAGAAACTTTCGCCATCAACAATGAACAGTATTTCATTTTCAGTCGCATCTAAATTAGTATTCATCACAGCCACATCACAGTCAGGAAAAACGGGGGCCTCGCCATTTCTCACAGGACAAAACCTGCATCCTTTCATAAAAGTAGCAGCATAAACACAAGCACACACACCAACGCACACTTACTAAGCCGTGCTTTCATTACACCACACAATGTTGAGTACATTTAGAGAAAGTCGCCTACAAAGTCAGGAGGGCAAATGTAAAAAGAGATGGGCTTTGGAACAGAAGAAACAATGAATCAGAAAAGCAACTTTGAACGGCACCTGTTATGGAGCAGGAGGACCAGGGTGGACGACTGGAAGGGACAAAGGCTGAGCATTATGCTGCCGTTGTAAAGAGCAGGCAAGCCTGTTTGCTTTAGAGGTGTTGTCCTGGTTGCACCAGCGGCTATGTATTGCGGGGACGCCTGTGGCTTTTATTTTCTGACACGAACGGGGCCGGGGTGGGGGCGGGGGGGGGGGGGGGGGGGGGAGGGGCAGGCGGGTGGGGGGGGAAGGAGCTCGGGTTTGTGTTGCCTGACTAATCTAAACGTAAAACTTCTTTGTCTAAAACAATAATTAAGGTGGTGACTGTTCAA
>JBBMJY010000026.1:24409263-24419635 GCA_037833715.1 Toxotes lorentzi
TAATGCAATTTCAATTCTCTGTTTGTCCTGTACATACTGCAGAATTGACAATAAAGCTGACTTTGACTTTGACTTTGCAACACAAGACCGAACATGAAGATCTTGTCTCAGTGCACAGACAGGGGGCACTTCTTAAATTTAAGAAATCTAAAATTCGAAAATTTCTAAAGTTCTCTGAATTTCACACAACCCGTTTTTCTGTTGTTTCATAGCCTACAAATCTCTTTTTTTTTCTCCACGATTTGATCAGTTTTCTTAAATCACCATTTTTCAAGGTTGAACACTTTTTCAGTATTTTTGTGACAGATGAACTGATGAATTGATTAACTGTCAACATGTGACATATGAGCTTCCCAGCGTCACAGCACACAGCAGCGTGGAAACTGTGGTAATGCTCGGGGATTTCTATCGATTTAAAACTTCTTGTTTAGCTAAACAGAATTTAATAACAACAAAGTCCATATATGAGACAAATGTTTAATTAACAAAGTGCTTCTTGGTTAAAAGACTGATTTGGCTTAAATTTGACAAAAAAAAAAAAAAAGATGAATCAAACTAGTCAGATCAGCATTTAAAAAATATAAACCTTCACATTATTGTACAAGAGCACCACTTTTTTTTTTTTTTTTTTTTTTTTTAGCAATATAGAACCTAAATCTTCAGTGGGGACAGTTTCATAGAAAATTGCATTCTCAATTTTTTTTTACTGATTATATATAAGACAATTTGTTTTCAATTTGTGAAGATTGTGCTGAGATGACACAATAACTCAGATCTGAAAGTAACACACAGTTTGGAAAGTTACAGTTCAACTTAAATGTACCAGTCAACCAGGGTTAATCTTTATAATCTGCTGGGTCAATGTGATAATCTCATCAGTGTTTGACATTTTAAAAGCTACAGTTAGGACAGGATGCACCTCTAACGGTTTCAGAAACGACAGCTTAGAGAGCCGGGACTAATTAACTGAGGTTACAAGGGTAAAAAAATAAGAAATAAAAAACAATCCAATGATAAACTTAATAATATAATATAATAAAATAATTTAAATATGGATATATATATATATATATATTCAAATAATAATATTCATATTAAGTAAGTCTGATTCTGAATAAAAACGGAAGTATCTTTGTATCATCTTAAGGCAGGCATGTACATAGATTTGTTTTACTGTAGCTCTTGAAATTCTTGCTGTAATAAATTGGATGGAAAATGGAACCTGTTGTTGGAACCTGTTGGGGCCACGTGCCTTTAATAGACACACAGCAGCATCTCCTGTCTGTAAACCAAATCATTACAAAACAAAAAAAACAAACAAAAAAAAAAGAAGCAGCTTAAGGATTTACAGATCAATGAGATCACATCAACGGACTAAGGCACTGCTGGAAGCTGTGATATTTTGTGCTGTGTCCCGGTTCTCTTACCTCTGTAAATCAGATTATGGAGGAGTGGGGCAGGAGGGGTTATTGATTGAAATGAGCCTCCTGGCACAGCATGTGTCTGCTCTGTAGAAGTTGGAGGTACAAGTGACAAACAACAAAAGACAACGGTGCCGTCACTTGGTTACACACACACTGATAAAACTGCAGGAAAATCATTTCAGCTGCTTTGACCTGAATCGTTTCTTCATGTTTCCCCTCTTTTCTGAGGAGCATATCAACCCTGCTGTGTAGACTGAATTTAGATGTGTTTCACTCATGATACATTTTAAAAACCTCCTTGACAACAGAGTAAAGTACAGCTGGGGAGTTGGTTTCTATCATTCTATATATTCACTGACAGACTTTTTTTTGTTTGTTAATAAACTATATTATAGATTTATCTATCTACTGTTCAGCGTCTTTGAGCACCCGGAAAAGCACTCTACAAATTTGATGTATTATTATTATTATTATTATTATTATTATTATTACTTTATTCATGAATCTGACGATGCTGCTTGTAATTAACACTCAGCCTCTTTCACATGTTGCTTGTAGCCAGATGGATAAACCCAGGGTTAACTCAGCCAGTTGATAACCAGCTTGGTAGTACAGCTGAGATATCCTGGGTATGTTGAACCTGCTTTATAATACAGGCCTCTGCTCCAGAGCAGGTTCGCCAAGCGGTATAAGTTACCATGGTGATGTAACCTGGTAGGAAATTAACCACCGTTGTAACTCTGAAAACCAGGGTTAAACCTGAGGTTACTGTGCTAACCTCAACCTCAACCTCTGCGTAGTACAGGCCCCAGTGGTGGGGGGCCAGCATGTAAAGCTTTGTGTACGAATCCACTCAGCTCTCTGTGGCCACGATGTAATTCTGTGGTTTGTTATGAACCTGTTCTCACATTAAGGGGTCAGATGCAGATTGAACATGAGGCCTCCAGAGCACAGGTCTCTGTATGAAGGAGCTATAACTTAACCAACTGACGCTGAACACAAATCACAAGCTTAAGGTTTAGCCACAAAAATCCTTACACAAGTTTAGCTCATGTCAGACACAAACCTTCTTTTCACTCACAGCAGGAGCCACCAGGTGACAACCACCGTCCTCTGACCAAGGACCTGAAAGAGTTTCTGCTTTCACTTCTCTGTTTTATAAATATTCCGTTTCTGTAAAATTGCTTTTCTTTTGTAAAGTGTCAGATAAATAAATAAGACTGACATTATGTCATTCATGATCAGAGCACGTTGCCAGGCAGCGCTTCAACAGTTCAGTGCTTTGTCTGAGGACACGTTGTTGATGATGATGTGGCTTTAGAGGAAGAGGAACATTACACCCACTTCCTGCTAGAAATATAACTGGGTGCAAAATTATATTTGCTGTATTCCTGGTACTGTGGCTGTGGTTAACACAATAACACACACGCACACACACACACAACACATCCGGACATGTACAAACCATCAGGGACTATTTTCACTTTAGCAGAGAGCAGTGTTGTTTACAAGAGATTCAAAAATACAGTTCAAATTATTTCAATATGATGAACTAATTAACTAATGTGTTTAAAACCAGAAATACATAAATACAGTTACAATATGGAATGGGATTTTTTTCACTGAATCATATGTCATCATTCATAACTCACTCACACATGGTTAGCCTTTCTAAAACACTAACCCAGCATTATTAGCTCGTGTGTTCATCATTTAGAGACTATGATTTCTACCAAAAGAGAAATCAGACATCTCTTCATTACAGTATGTAAACATGGAGCAGATCTGTCTCTCACTGACTATAAAGGGATCTGCAGCTGCTTCAAAAATCAGGAGAGATCATGTAAAGATCCTGCAGGTTCAGACGTACCTATGGACTGGAAGAATATCAGAACACAAATATCCCCGCTTACTGTTAATTGCTTTTTCTGCAACTATTTTTTTTTCGGATCCCAGCTTTAACAAATTCTTGACTGTTTTTTTTTTTGGTTTCTAAATTACATTCTGTAGCTTTGAAGCTGGCATAATTAATTTTGTGGCCTTGTAAGAAGGTTTTCTAAAATAAAGGTTTATTTGAGGTTCAGCATTATTAGGAAAACAACAACATTATGAAAGCATTTAGGATGTAACTGCCAACTTTAGGCACTTTGGCCATATTGAGTCTTTGTAGATTAATGAGACTGGGCCATGATTTAAAAGTGTGTAGTGCTCAGTAACTTTTCTGGCATTACAGGACTTTACTGTTACTTTACTTACTTTTATGTTACTTTTCTTTAATTCTGTACTCGTCAAGTCAAACTATCTATCAACCCAGCAGTTAACCTGTTATCCCAGTAGATCTGCAAAGCAGGGCCTCAGGGTCCTTAGTGATGTGAGACTCTGGACTACCAGGAGTGATCAACCTCATAAACATAATGTGGCAACGCACCTCATATAATTAAATCAATGTCAAAATAAAGCCCATTCACACTGACTAATAGTTTTATTTCGTTTTGGTAAATAAATTCAAACATAACAGGATTGTGGAATCAGGGAGATTCATGACACTTCGCACATAACACTAAGTTACTTCTTACAAAATGCTAATTTTACAAAGCTTTCCTTTCTTGTCCTTTAGCACCTCCTAGCTTTTAGAACAAAAGTTAAACTGAAAACAAAAGTTGTTTTTTTTTTCTATTTTTCTATTTGAGTGCTACATTTAGTGTAACTGTAGTAGGAGGCTATAAAGGTGTTTTCACACAGGATGTCAAAGGTGACGATATGACTCATTTCCATCCACTGTGTGACACACACCAGAGAGGGAGGCGTACGGGCAGAATCCACAGCACTCACTGCTTTCTCAGAGTCAGTTTAACACGGGTGTGAAGTTTCCTGCTCACCTGCCTCAGCGGTGGCTCTGGACGCACACCTTTCTTTTTGCAGAGGTCCTGTTAAGTCTCCTGCGTTCGCAAGATGTCTGTACTTTTCTAGCTAGATTGAAAAAAAAAAGAAAAAAGACAGTTTTAAATTAAAGTTAGCTACATAATAGCCAAAAGTAAAACTACGGCAAGAAAATGCTTTCAAAAACAGGAGCCCTTCAGCAAATACTTCTACACGTTCAAGTAGAAATCCACACAGCCTTCTCTCCAGCCACACAATGATAACACAACACATATGATAATGAAACCCTAACATCAGGTTTAAATCTTTAATTCATTTACTTTTAATTTACTTTCAGCTTTAGCTGTAGAGATTTGTATTGAGCTCCAGTATCAAACAAAGATTCTGAGAAGATTTGATGTCCCTTGGTAAACTCTTTTTCTTTCTAGTTTTGGAGTTGGTATAATGAATCATCAAACCTCGCATCAAGGCTTTAAATGGGTTTCGACCTAACTGGTAGTAAAATAAAGGTTTATTTGAGATCCAGTGCTGATTAAGGAAACTAGAATCATGAAGCCATTTAGGATGTAACCACCAGCTTCAGGCCCTTTTGCCATATTTGAGGCTCAGTTCTACATAACTTAATATGGCCATGGCTCATGATCACTTCTCCAGAGAAACTGAATGAATATTTTAGTCTTTTTAAATGGTACCCTAAATTATGAGGTGACATTACTGAAAGGCTATGTTCACAGTCTGTATCAGTTAAGTGCCTATATGAGCACAAATAGGTTTTATTTCCAGTGGAAGCTACAGAGGACAAAAACCCAGGGTAATCTCTCTGTGTAGTTACTATGAAGATCCAATGGTCTGAAGACATCAATCAGCAGCAGCTGTGATGGTTTTCGTGTTGACTCAACACTTTGAATTTTATTGTGTAAACCAAATGTGTGCAATTTCTGATTTTGTCGCCTCCCAGTGGCAGCCCCAAAAAAGACACTACAGCAGATAGCAACGCATTATTGTGATGAACTTTCTCGAACTTACTTGGTTTGGTGTGCTGACTTCCTGGACCATCTGCCTCTAGACTAGTAGGACCACATTCTGCTGCTCGAGCTTTTTGCTTGCATTGAGCCCTGAAGTCTTCGTGTTTGGAAGTCGCAGTGCCAAACTCAGCTGCTGCCGGTATAACAGATGTGACGGGCACTTTTTTAAGAGCTTTGTGTTCGTTTACACCCACAGACGACTTTCGTGAGTCAGTCGCTCTGGGGTTCGCAGGTTGTTCCATGATGCGCTCGTTCTGTTGGTAGGAAACCCAGATGTCTTCCTGACCCTCTGGCAAATCATGTGCCTGATAAGCGTTCTGTCGATGTCTGTCTTTCTTTGAGCTGTGTACTCTTTTGACTCTGATTCTGGACTGTCTGCTCTTCAAATCCAGAGTCAGCACCTTTAACTCATGGTCTGCTCTGGTCTTGTCCATCCTCCTCTGGCTGCTCCTGGTCTCGGTCTGCTGAGAACTGACTCTCCCTACACTCCTGACTTCACAGCCTCCACCTGTCAGTTAGAACCAAGTCACATTTTTAGCAAATAAATACATTTGGCTCAGACACTATGTAATAGGATTGTTTTAGTAATGGATCCATGAGTTTGAAGGCTCGGGACAAAAACAATGCACAGGCAACCTGTGGAACAGCTACAGCTGTGGAACCAGCTTGACTGAACAACATTTTCTCAACTGCTGTTTCAAGGTGAGGGATAAACTTTAAAACTCAACCTCACGGCCATTTGAAACACTACACAACAGGATTTTACAGCTCTGGAAACCAATGGAACCAATTGTTCCATCACTTTTCCTGCATCGACATGCAGGGGTCTGAGCTGGTGGATGCAGGTGCTGAGGAGACAATGAAAATAGCTCCGGGAATCAAACACCACGACACGTCAAAGCAGTTTCTAATATTATGTGAAAAGATTTTAACAACGCTGGAAAGCAAAAATACGTCATAAATAAATAAATAGATAACTGAAATGAAAGTTTCATACAAGAGGATCATTCTGGGATTGTTGGTCTCTCTTTCTTTTTCTTCTGTCCCTTTGGTCAAATTTGCATTTATACTTCTTACACCCTGAGAGTCAGAAGATGAGTGCTTCAGCCATTTATCAAGTTCAGGAGTTACAGCTAACTCGAGTAGCAGCATGTCCTGTGTCGAGTCATCGTTATCGTAGCTGGCAGTTCATTGATTCTTTTTTCTTTTTTCTTCACATTACCCGAAGTCAATCCACTATCTTCATCCATCCAGGACAAAGCCGTGGTTATAACAGTGTGGACAGGTTACAGTTTCAGCAGTGGTCACCCAACTTTTTCCATTTACTAAGGCTGAGAACGAAAAGTTTATAAAGAGGTAAAGTTTATATTTACAACATCTAAACTTTTGATCAGTCTCTTCATGCAGTGATTTCCACTTTGTGGTTTTTGGCTAAATGAGGTGTATTTTTTATTTATTTATTTATTTTCTAGGTAAAAATGTTTTCTTAGTGTAGCTTTAATGATTTGGGGTTGGGGGGGGGGGCTCCTGAATTAGTCTAATGGGAAAAAAGCACAGCCATTCACAGCCATTACCGAGTCTTTCAGTAACATGGGCTCCCTCATTAAGTGCTTTTAACACATCCGCCGGCCTCTCCACGCTCTGTGTTTTGATGATGTTAAAGAGTAGTCATGCACGATTACATATATAAGGGTCTTGGGGAGGCGGCTGATGAGCACACAAAGGCTTTAAAGGAACACTTGTCTACTCTGCTCATCTGCGCAAATCACACACACTAGTGAAGTTTTGCGCTGTAATGAGACAAATCACATCAGTGTAATCATGTCTAATCTCATTTTTCTGTCTGCCTTCAACTTGCCCTGGTTGATGATTCTGTATTTAGCATTGGCTTGATTAAATCACCTCAGCTCCTCACACTCAAACAATCAAATATGCCCATTAAACCTCTGATTACACATACGTACTGCACCGCACACGCATAGGTCACAAATAATCACTGTTTTCCTACATGAAGAAAGTAGAAGCGAAGAGGTTGAGCTGAATGTCAGTGAATTATAAAGGGAAATAACATCTAAGGACTACAAACATGGACACTATGACCAGAGTTTAATGTATTTATATAGTCAAAATAAATTTTGACTGTTAGAATTATCTGGGGTTATTTAATAGATGAATATGTCTTTATCATATACTGTGTAGAGATATGCATTCAGTCACCAGGTCACTGCTAAAACCAATGTACTCTAATACAGTCATAAGTATTAAGATGGACATGTCCAGTCAACCTTATTTTAATTTGGAGGTTGTTGTTTGTGCTGCCTGTTGGATTATGTGGTGTTATAGAAGATTCTTTAGACTATGTACAGTAAAATCCATGTTGTCCAGCTGATGAGATTATTATGAACTTTCTGAAAACCACCATCTCTCTCTGTTTGTAGTTGTCTCTTAAAAATAAGAGCATCTATCTTCTCTCCCTCACTTTTCACTCAGGGTCTCTGTGCTGGACTGTCGGCTATCCCGTGACCTCTCTCTCTCTCTCTCTCTCCTCTCTCGGCTGTTGGTGTTTCATTCCAGATGTTGTGGATCTGGATCTTCGTCCTCCAGGCCCTCTATCCAGGTCTTTATGTTGGACAATTGTCCATACTGTTAGTCTACTATCTTGTTCTATTCTGTCCACATGATATCTTCTGCATGTCTGTTCATCCTGGAAGAGGGATCCCTCCTCTGTTGCTCCTCTTGATGTTTCTTGTCCCCCCTTATTTTCTGTATAATGAGTACTTCAGTGAAAAGTAATTTTTTTTCTCTATACTTCAGTAATTTTATTTTGTAGGTTTTTACTTTTTTGTGATAGAGTATTTTCACTCTGTGGTATTGCTGTTTTTCTTTCAATTATTTTAACACTACTTGACACGATCACTTCAAGAAAAAAGATTAGAAAAAAAAACATCAGTGAAAAGCTAATATTTAACTTTATTGTAACTTAGCAGAATTTACATGAATGATTGTGCTGAAAGTAAAACAAATGTGGATCCACACAATAATTCCACATAATTACAAAACTGGAATTAAAGCAGAAACATGAAAGCTCACCTGTGCCTCACCCATAACCTACAAACGTTACAACAGAGCTAAATGATGCTATGCTTTTTCATGAAATCATATGAGGACATACTTGATTTTGTATTTTAATAATGTGCTGAAATGCAGATTAGTGTCAGTTAGTTATGAGTTAACTAAGAACAGGCCTTAATGGCCTCAGTATGATGTTCAGTCACACTGCTTAAGAAGCTGATTTGAAACAGTAACTAGCTTAGCTGAAGCCTCATCCTTGTCTGTACACTTGCTAATAGTGTGTGTCCCGGTGGCCTAAGGCAGATATAACATACTTGGTTAAAGTGTGCACCAATGGCATGAACTGAATGAGGCATTTTACATTGCACAATCTTGTTTCAATATGTCCCACCACTGAAAACAGTATTTGCACTTTACTTTTGGATTACAATCTGTCCAGGTTATTAGTTACCTGTTGGAGTGGTGGGAAGCCTTTGCCTGGTCCTGGACAGTCTGCTGAGCCTACTGCCTGTCTCCCTGCTCTGGTTATCCACCTGCTCTCCCTCCTCACCTTGCCTCTGTCCTCTGATTTCTTCTTTATGTCCCTGTGACAGCTCTGTGTTCACCTTACTGACTGAAATAGCACTCTGTCCATCACAGGCAGAGGCTCGTCCTTGCCCTTGGGCCTGATCAGAGCTAAAAAGTTCTTCTGACAGCAGGCCAGAGCTCTCTGCCCCTAAAACCATCCGCAGAGGTGTCTCTGTCTCTTTCTGCGGGTTGCCTTCGTCTCCCTCGTCCTCGAAAAGTTCTGGAGTAAAGAAGACCGTCTGGTCCTCGTCCGTTTCATCTTCATCTACACTGTCTGCTGAGGGTGCTTCACATTCACAGCTGGGAGGGTTTGGTGCTACAGACAGCTCCAGAGCCAGGCTGCGGGGTTTCACTTTGATTTCACTGGACGTGTCTGCAGCCCCTGGTTTAAGACAATACACCTCAGTCTTCCTTTGTGGAGAGGAGATGTGGTGGTTCTCCTTGTCCTCAGAATGATTAGGTGCTTCCTGGTGCTGGTTGGGATTACTGGGCACTTTTTCTTTAAAGAGTGCCTTCTTGAAGCAGGTGCTGATGGGGCTGGAGGTGAAAATTTGGTACGGAGGCTGAGTGGTTCTTTTTTGGTGTGAGACTGGCTCTGCTGGGAAACTGTGCCCCATCTTCAACCAATCTGCATCAAGGAAACAAACATTCACAGTTCCTAAGATTAAAAATCAGTTTACAGAGAACACTTTTAACATGAAACCAGTACATTTACATACAGATAAAAACACCAGAGCAAATATGTTAAAACTCACAATGATGCTTTAAAGTCTCACCATTACATGAGACTGGTATGCACAGTAACATGGGTGCCAAGGCTGTGTTATAAAGAAAGATATAAATGCGGGTTTACGCTCAATATAACCCAAACAAAGGTCAAGGGGATTTAATTAAAAGAAACAGTCCAACATCTGCTCATCAGCTCGCTCCAGCACCACTCAGGCATGCAAAAGACCCTACAGTAATGAGGCAAGCCACTCAACTGATCCCATGGCCCCCACCCCCAGTGTCCACCCCCAACTATGAGGGAGAAGGGTGGGTGGGTGAGGAGTCTGCTCCTACCCTTCTACCACCCTTATCCACCACACCGAATTCAACTGAGCAAACTGCTCAACCTTGTCATGACCCCCACAGACAATGGGTTGCTCACCAAGACAATGTGCAAACATGTCATCTTAGCATATTTCCTTGTGTTGATGTCATGCTCCTGCATCCCTGAGCACAAACAACAACACGACACGCACCTTTCGCTGTCTTTTAAAAAAAGAACACTGCTTTAAATGTCATGAGGCATAAAGAGAGAGGGAAAGGAATTAGACCAGGTCCAAATATTCTATGCAGACTGTAATGTAAATAATTATAATCATGACAGCTTTTTGCTTCTGTGCTCTGTTTCCTATCATA
>JBBMJY010000026.1:24424625-24463800 GCA_037833715.1 Toxotes lorentzi
ACCAGTCTGACCTCTGACCTCTCATCAACAAGGTGTTTCTGTCCTCAGAGCTGCTGCTTCACTGGATGGTTTTGGTTCCTGGCTCCATTCTGAGTTAAACTCAGACTTAGACTGTTGAGTGTGAAAATCCCATCTGACACAAACAATCAGGCCACAGTCAAAGTCACTGAGATCACATTTCTTCATTCTGATGTTTGATGTGAACATTAACTGAAGCTCCTGACCTGTATCGGCAGGATTTTATGCATTACACTGCTGGAGCATGATTGGCTGATTAAATAACTGCACAAATAAGAAGGTGTACAGGTGTTCCTAATAAAGAACTCAGTGAGTGTAGTTTTATTTGAAAGTATAATCATCTCACCACAAACAACAACCTCAAACTAAGGTAACGTAACAATAAAATAAATTGAACAGTATACAGCCATAGTAATGAACTGCCTGAAAATGTCTATGTAAATAAGGGGCTGAACATGCATCAGCAAAGAAGACTGTTGACCAAGCTGTTTTTCTAAAGCTGGCCTGTGGTGCTGACAAGGACAGTACAAGTGGTGATCATCTATTATATAGCATTCCTTCAGTGGCTGATGATAAAGCCATGTGTACAGTGTCCTGAGCGTGCCTGGAGCATCCATCATCCCCTCTTCTTGATGATTTCCATGAACTCTTCAGCATTCCTCCAAAATCCTTTTTACATGCTCACAGACCTTAGACTTAAAACGCTCTTGTGGTTGTCCTTAATAAAAGACAGCAGCAAGAGGTTGGCTAAGCCCTTCATTAAACTAAGAGAGATGCCTTATCAGTTGTAAGTGTCTTTTTATTGCTTGTTAAAGCCACTTATCGTTTGACTCACTCACGCAGGGCATGACTGTTCACTGTAAAACATGCCATTGGAAAAACTCAACATAAATGTAATACCACCTTTGGCAGGGCTTTCACTGCAGAGGACTTTTCAAGTTCAAACTTTGATCTTTGTCACAATAACACAACAGGCCAGTAAAATGCCATGCCTTGTGCTTAGGCTGTAGCATTTAAGAGTTATGCCTGTCTGGGAATGCAGGCCATGCAGCTATCTAGAGTGCTGGGGTAGCTTAAATTAAGAGAAGCTGGGTTTACACCTCTTTTCCTCGCAATGGGGTGCTGCCATGTGAGTGTGGCACACAATGAATAATATGTCTGGGTCCATGTGTGCTATTAAAAGAATGTGAAGATGTTAGCACTAGTGCATGGAAATGAAAATGTAAGAGAACAACTTTCAGCATGAGACATATGGTGTCAATATGATAAGGTGATAATACAAAGCATTAATGCAGCTGAAAATGTGTTTAAAGAGATATAAACCTTTACACATTACCCTGTTAAAATACATAGCAACAAAGCTACTGGTGTTTAAAAAAGTTTCGCGTTATATATTATAACGTTTGAAATTTAGCTGAAGTCAGACATGTTTACACTTTCATGAAATATGACATTAACCTACAGGGAGACGGGCGAAGATCACATATTCAGTTTGTGAGACAGTAGTTTACAAGACGAGACAAGATGCAGCAAGATCTGTTTGATTCAGCTCAGCATGAGACAACTACAACTGAATCACCATGTCCGATCACAGGACAAGGTGAGGGCAAACTCACTGGTTAAGTAGAGGAGCACAATGGTACATACACCCATCACCGAAACCCAGGTTTTGAGGTAGGACACAAGAATTAAAAAAAAAATTGCATTGGTGGCATTGGGGCCAAATACTTTATCAGTTACAGTCTGTGGCACACAAAGGTATGTTAAGGGTAGACAGGCTGCCCTTTTTCTTTGCCACCGTAACTGCTGTTTAATAACGGTGCTTGCAGGTTAACGTTTAAAACACCGTAACAAATAATTGTTACGAGTATTGATGTGACAGCATAGGTCAGCAATCTACATGAGTAGAGTTGCATTATTTTATAAAAATACATAGTGTTACTTTGCAGCTATTTCAGCAACATTTTGCAATTAAAAACACACTTGTTTGGAAGAATGTTAGCACAGGTCGCTACATAAAAGTCTTCTTCCATTGAAGCTGACCATCACGTAACTATACAGTAGTGGATACACCACTGTGCCCGTGCCTAAGAGTGCCTGTGTGTTGTGTGTCCTTGAAGAGCCTATTATCTCTGAGAGAGTGCTGCAACAGCATCTGCGCTAGTTTAGCATGCTACAAGGGCTAGCTGCATGGCTTTGACAGTCATTAGCATCAGTGTCCCCATTCTCTCAGTGGTGTAATGGGGTTAGCTCAAAGAACTTTACAGCCCCCCAGGGCTTCTCTGGGGTCGACGCTGCCTCTCCCACTGAAAGAGGAGATAAGAGGAGAAGACGACCAGAGAGTAATAGAAAGAGGAACGAGAAGAGCTAAGGATTAAGATGCGGACAAACAACAGTACAAAATACGATATGAAACCTTTGGGAGGTGTAATGTCTTAACTATTTAAATTTAATTTGGTCACATAGTAATTTACAGTGTAATTTGATGTATGATTCAGGTACTAAAGAAATACTTGTATAAATGTGGGTGTTTCAGGGAAAAGAAACAAGGCTACGGGGAACAAAGGAGAGGGAAGATGAAACAAATGAAACATTAGCTATGTTTGATCGACCTACATCTGTATGTTATTGTATTACATTAAGTTATTGTGATGTAGTTCTTCCTCCTCAGCAGGGTTAACACAATTTTCCCAGACTTCAGTTTTGTTTCCTCGTACTATGTCCCACAGGTGCCCAGTATTTTACAAGCATATTATTAATCAATCAATTAATTTATAAAAATTTATTTATTGTTACTCCCTTGTTTCCTGTAGCATTGTTCTCTTCCAGGATGCTTATATTTAAGATCCAGGAGGAACTACTCAGCTTCACAGCTGATGCTGAATGCATGCAGTGTCCAGTGAGGGAGCTCAAGAAGGCACTGTGTGTCTGCCAGCCCCATGGCGTCTCCAGTGCACTCTATGTGCACAGTGTGTGCACAGTGAGCAAACTAATTCAAACTGTAGCAGCAGAAACAGTATTTCATTAAACATTCTGTCCCATATATATAATTCTGTGATTATTTTATCAGTGAGAGTGGTTGAGATGAAAAGGAATCAGGGTCAGTATCGGAGAGGCCTGTTCTGAGGTTATACATGAGACCCCGTGTTAAGTCATTATAGACTCCAATGGAGCAGATTTGCCTTAGAGTCTGGGTTTGAGGCCTATTTTCCCAATAATTTACTTAGAAATGCACAGCCTCTTCATGCTTGGTCAGCTCCATCTGGGCCCTAACTAGCTTTGGCTTTCTCATTATTCCCCCTGTTGTTCTTCTCCATCCATTCATTTCATTCTAGACCAGGCACGTAGGGTTTATGATTTTGCTGGTTGAGGTGAAACATCAATAACTCTTCCCAGTGTACACCCACAATAGATTAGGAGTTTAAATATTTTACTGGTTACTGCGTATTAATGAAGAGTTTCAGTTTTCCATGGCAGTGTAAATCCTTGCAGCTGTTGTCACACAAAATTATTTTAAGTATTGAGCACTGTCTGTCGCTGTTAAATCATACAAAGTAAGAACTCTAACATGACCTTCTTTGCAGCATGTTTTAGACCATCGACCTGTACCTAAACAGCGCTCACATAAAACAGAAAATTAAAAAAATATATATCAGATAAAAAAAAAAGAAGGAAAAAAAAGCAATGCCCTGAAAGCTGACAGAGGTGAAACTGACAGCTTTGGCTACACTGACACTGACAGAACAGGTTAGTGAAAGCTTCATCGTGCTCTGACAGGAGGATGTGGAGGAGTAAAGGGGAAGAGAGGTGGGAGTTAGGAGGCGGACGTGGAGGGGGGAGGTGTGTGTGTGTGTGAGGGAGGGGTGGGGGTTGGGGGTGGGGGGGTTCAAACTTAAAGGTCAACTTTATCTGCTAAGGACAGAGCAGACACAGCAGCATCGCTCTGGGATTTTTTTTCACGGATCACCAAAAAGGGATGCTCTTATTTGGTGTGGGTTCGTCTTTGTGCATGTCTATGTCTGCAAGTTATATTATTTGTCTTCATGGTATCCAAAATGTTGGCTCTTGGTCAAAATCAATGAAGTAATGGAAGTCTTACAGCCACAGGACCTACATTGTCACCAAAGCCAAAGCAATAAATTACAACTGCCAAGGCAATAGTAATTTATTTGCTAACAGGGATTTACAGGGATTTTTTTTTACCAACCTCTGCTGATGCATTTGTATAAGTATTGTTAAAGATTAAATGTTCTATGACCAAGGTAAACAGAGATGGAAATAATGGCGAGCCTTTAGATCGCCTGGTTAAGATACTAAACATAGCTGGTCTACACCACATTGGTAACTACAGCTATTAATCTAGTGTGTAACAATTGGTTGTTGCTTAGTACTTAGTACCTATCTACATTCAGGACCTCTCCTTTATAACAGGAACTACTTCCTCTTTTTCTTTAAGATTTCGCAAAGAATTTCAATTTCAGATTTCAACAGTCATAAGATGCACATGTGTATATCTTTATAGCCGTAGGACTGCTGTAATTAGGGCTTATACAACAAACTGTAGAGTCATGAAATATTTTATCAAGAAGTCTCTAAAAAGTTCTACATATTTGACCATGTAAGACACAGCCAGATCCCCAACAAATCCTCATGCACTGCTAAATGCTTGAAAGGTGCTGATAACAGGCTGGTTATGTTGCATACTGGCGCACTACTTTACTTAAAATCTCTGTACTGGGGAACCCTGGTAGCCTGTTGGTTAAGGTGCATCCCATTTAATTGCAGCATGCGAAGTTTGACTCCTGACCACTTGACATTTTTGCGTTTCCTGTCAGTGTCTCTGCTACCACCATCAAACAAAGGCTAAAAATGCCCAGTAAATGTTCCATGTTTCCAGGTGCTGTGAACTTCTAATCTTAACCAGTTAAGTACCTGACTGTTTGCATTCAACTTACCTGGAGGTCTTTGATGTTTGGGAAAGGAATTCCAATGGTGACCACTGCCCTGGCATTATCATCTGTGAAATCTAGTCCTTCACTCACTTTACCCCTACATACAGCAATCAGCAGTGCACCATCTATAAAAAAGAAATCACAAGAGTAAACGTTGTAAACAAAGTTGTGCGAGGGAAGCACCCCTTACTTTTCTTGTTACAAATCTATTCATAGATTTGTCTCGTGTGAGCACTAGATTAATGTATTTCAGCACTACTCTACAGACATCAAGTCACCAGGTAAGCTATTTCAGTGATACTTCAAAACCAGCAGACAACCAAAAAGTCAGTGTAATAGTGTTTACCTCTTTCCTCACAGTATTTGATGGCATCGTAGTAAGTCTGAAGCAGTTCGTCAAAATCCCCCTTGCCGCCACCGCGGGGCTCTGTGATCACAGTTTTCCGTTGTTCTAGCTTCTCCCAGAGACCGGTGTTTGTCCATCGATCCCGCAGCTTGTCCAGCATCTGAGCAAGTAACAAGAGGTCCCATGTTGTAAATCATGAAAGTCAAACTACAACATGGATAACTACTAGCAGCGTCTATAGGACTGTTCTCAACTACAGAAGGCTCTCATAAGTGCCGCCTCATTAGAATGAACACACTCTCCCCATAGTTTGCATAATAGTTAACTTGCGAATTACTTCTGCGTTTTGGAGGTAAAACTGCAAAGCCATGCAAACACACCAACAATGGTGCAGGCCACCTGCACATGCTACGGCATAGGCTCTGCATCGATTCTGCGCAAAAGTATAAACCAGGTTTGAAGAAGATAATAATGAGGCAAAAAAAAGTTAGCTGGTTTGCCAAAATCAACAATTTGGGTACATTCTTATAAAGAAGGTGCACACTGGAAAATTAGAAATGGCAAATGACTTGGTAGATGAAGGAGGACAAGTCTTGTGGATGACTGGAAAACGATTTGCATGGTGAAGGAAATACTTTTTATGACTTTACAGCAAGTCAACAATGCTCTCCAAGATGTAGGTGGACATGTTTCCTTGTTAGTGATCAAGAGAAGTTGTCATGACCATAACCTCAGAGGATTCACCACAAGATGTAAACCTCAGGTAACCCAGAAAGGTTGGGTTGCAGTTAAGAAAAAAAAAAAAAAAAAGGAACAGGTGATGACCCAAGGCCACCACATTATCTGTCAAACGTAGCAGTGGTTATGTTATAGCTTGGGCATGTGTGGCTGCCAATGGAAGTGGCACAGGAGCATCCTGTGTGCTCAAATTCAGTCAAATCCATCCAAGCTCATTGGACGCCATTTCATCATTCAGCAGGACAACAGTCCTAAACATACAAGCAAATAAACAAAGAGTTTTTAAGGGTGAAGGAATGGAGGAAGGTGGTCATGTGACCCTGCATTCCACCTCCTGAAGACCAGACTAAATGCAGAGACACTCCACAGCAAGCAAGAACTGAAGGTGGCTGCAGTGATGGCCTGGAAGGTCATTAGCAGGGAAGATGCAAAGCGTTTGGTGATGTCCATGGGTCGAAGACTTTAGGCAGTCATTGCCTGCAAAGAATTGGCACAAAATATCAAATATCATGATTTTGTTTGCCTACAAATGTGTATCTATCCAATTACTTTTGAACCCCTAAATTTTGTGTTAAAAAGGCTACATCTTCCACTACTCACATAAAATTTCTTCATTTAAAAAAAAAAATATTTTCTTTACTTACACTTAGAAAGCTGATGTGTTTAAACCCGATCTGTAATAAAATCACTGTTGCTGTGCTATTGTTAGGACAAAAAGTCAGCAGCTCTCAGGGGAGGCACATTGATCTAAAACATGGCCCCACTCATGTCTGTGCTGTGCAGATTATATCCTTGAATAAGCATGGCCTCGAAATCAAAGAGCAGCTTCACTGGCTTGGAAATGTGTTAGAAGGGTCAAGTAGAAGTTCTTCTTGTAGTCAACAGAAAACTTCTCGACAGGCTAATGGTGTCAAGCTGTAAAGTCTGAGCCAGGTGCAAATGGGGCTACAAGATGAGAGGAAGGTAGAGTATTCACTGATATCTTGTCCCCAATAGTAAAGATATTCTGTTTACCTGCATGAACACCCAACTCAAGTGTTCCTCAAAATGCTGCTCAAAGCTAAACAGAAATTTATCCTGCAGGTTACGTGCAGTACAGAGGAAAACAACAAAGTCAGACAGTGAGAGAGCAGTGAGAGAGCAGCAAGAGAGCGATGATAGTTTATTGCATGCCATTGTGGTTGCATCATAGTGGTAATATGAAGCATGGGAAAGATTTAATCAGGTTGGTGCCTACTAAAGCAAGAGAGGCCAGGACGTTTGCATCAATAAAACATAGTGCGTTCACTAAATATGCAGCGTTACATCGACAAGGGCACCACCACCGCCCCGTCCCCTGTTACGTGCGTCTTCAAATGCAGCAAACTGTTTGTCCTGCAACTGCTTTCCAGTGCAATCTTGAGCAGGAGATGAATAATTCATGTTATGTACTTAAGGCAGATCTGCCACTAAACAAAACAGCCATTATCTGCCAGGCTGCACTTGGAAAGGAGCTGATTCCACAAGGAGAGGAATACAGAGGAAAAATGCTCTCACTGATAAAACTGAGGCAACAAGATCAGTAAAGACACAATTATGGTTTGTGTCTTGCAGCCAACATAATTTTATCTGAAGAATCTTTTTTGACAGTACTAGAAGCATCATGTTATTAACATGGTCATTGGCAGAAAAAGATAATACATGTATGTTTATCATTAAATAACAGGAAATAATTTTTGAAACTAAGGTGATTTCCAGTGAGGACAAAAACAAGTATGACAAATGCAGTCATAAAGGAAAATCTCTTAACAATTTGGGATTATTAAAGACCGAGGGGTATTTGTGAAATCTGTGCTAATGCCAGAGGTCTGATTATCATTTTCCAGTCATGCATGATGACTAACAGCTAATTCAAAAGACCAAGGGTCTGACAATGTACACTGTAAACATGATATCCACTCTAGATGTCAATATCTACTGTCAACTATCTGCAGGGGATGCAGGCAAAATTCCTGCAGCAAGAGGAGCTGGAGAACTTGCAAATAGGGGGATGTGCAAGACATTCCCAGTTCATCCTTACTGCATCAAATGCAAGGTACAACTCTCTCTCCACCCAAGTGTCCAAGACATACAGTGCAGATCTGATGAACTAATTGACTGTTCTTTGGCTTAACAAAGTGGACGTTATGAACAGTCCATGAGTGGGCTCACTTGGGGTCAGATCAGGCAGGTTCTTACTTCCCCATCACATCAGGGTTTTTTTTTGCCAAGATCTACATGAATGTAGAGTACTCAGGGAGGCCATCTCCAGTATCACATCCAGGGACCCCAGGTGGGTGAGATACTGTCAATGCACTCGCACTGTCTACGACACACAACTGCACCGAGGCAAAGAGGGATTCAGTCATCCAACACTTCTCACTGGGTAACTCTGGGGAAAAAATTAAAGTCTAAGGGGCCATTTCTGTGTGTAGAGGCAAGTTCAACTATATGGAGTTAATACTGTACTACTAACTACAGAGGTGACAGTCCACACCCTAGTTCCCTGATCCAGACAAGGCTGCTGTTTACCATAGCTGCAGTTCTAATGGGGTCTATGAACCTCTCTCATACCCATTTGCCACCAAGGCAGTTTTGAGGGCCAGTTCAGAGCCTGTGCCTAATCTTAAACCAGTTCCTTAAATTTCAACAGCCGACACTTTGCTGGTCTAAAACCAAGAACCGCTCCGCTTATGTCAGGGGTTGAAGGCAGGATTATCATGACCACTAGACCAAATATATCTTTATGACCACTTTTGTTTTTTAAACAGAGCTACTGTAGCATCTAGTCTGCCTAATCCAAAGAAGAAGAGGAAAAAAACAGAGCTTCAGTGTGGATGTGAAATCAAAGGAAAACACATGTAAAGAGACAATGCAGTCTGCTATTACTGTGGCTGTGTTTGACGCATCGCTACTAAAGCAGAGTCTCTCGCTGCTGTAGTCAACTCAACACAAAGTTCGACTGAAGTGGTACATCTGAGATGATTCTTCTTCGATCACTCTGATCCACCTGTCTCCAACAGGAGATGCACACACAGTATAAATACTGGTCCATTTATATTTGACAGTGTTCCACAGAATGTGGGAGGAATGTTGCAGACTCAGGTCAGCTGACAAACTTCGTTTGGCCCATTCATCCCATCCACAAACCAGTAATGAATCCCTGTCACTCTGTCTCAGAAGGCTATGACTTGATTCTAGAAACACTGGTCTGTCTGTTTTAAATCAAAATTTCAGGGTCAAAAGGGTCAAAACAGTGCACAGTGTAAAGAATCAGTGTTGTGTGAGGGGACGAAGTATTAAATACACTGACAACAATCCAATACAGGAAGACAAAGTGTATACACTAAACATAATAAGTATTTACATCAAGTTTAATATTGATAGTCATTTTGGTAGCTGGTGATTTGCACTACATTACAGGTGTTATTTTATTGCCCCCGTCAGCACTGATGCACCATGTCTAATAAATGAAACTGCATGAAAGTAGGTGTGTGGCAGAGCATTTTACCATACAGTCAAATGGATCTAGCACCTTCACAAAAGGCTTTCAACCATATGAGTGTTAAGACACTCAACAAAGAAATTACAGACACCAGCACCTTCGTGAATAATTTACGGACAACATCTGATAGGGACCTGGTGTTTAGCTGGCAGACTGGGCTGGGCTATAACATGTCAACCTACTGGCTCAACTACACACCTCTTTGCATAATTTCAAGACCATACACCAAAGACGTATGAAAATAGCAGCTGGCAGTTATTTAAGGTCCCTTCAATTTAACACTCTGAAAAATTAAAATTATAAAATAAAATAAATTAAAAATTAAAACAAGTAACTATGCACCAGATGAGCACTGTAAATTACATTTAACAGCCATTTATCAAAACGTGTCATTTATTTACAAATGTACAAGGTTTTTTTAACAAAAAAAAAAAAAAAAAACCTGTTTAAATTATACCTCACTTTATGGCCATTTAATTTTATAGGAAAACCATATCACAGTTACCTTCACTTGCCTGAGATGAATATGACACTAAGACTTTTCTTTAAGCTTTTACGGAGTCTTTCTGAATCATAGGATATAGGTCTACTCGTCTTCAAAAGAAAGTTGTCAGTGAAAAGTGAATTTATTTTTTGCCCTCCACTCTTAGACTTTAATAAGACGTCTTACAGAAATATAGCTACAAGGCAACACAAAAGGCAACGAGCAGTATTTAGCACATAAGAGGGCACAACAAAGTGTGAATAATTTATGGTCCTTTCTAGGCATGGTAGGTGCAATGCTAAGCCTCTGCTGGTGACATGGTAAAGTGGGCCAGATCCTTCTGCCAATAGGGACAGGGTGGTGAAACAACCAGATAGAAGCAGTGAACTGTAGTCTTTCTCGCACTTTTACACCTCCCCTCTCCCTCCCAGTTACTATCTCCCCATCTTTCACCTCCTCTGCATCCGGCCTCTCTCTCTCTATCTCCTTCCTTGTGTCCCCGGTGTCAGTGAGCTGTGTGGCGACACATTGCAGCTCCTCTAGTGCCTGCTGAATTATGGAAGGGGTTTGGAGGCGACGGCATTAATGAAACATGCAGCCAGGAGCCACATTTCGCAGTGGCGACGGGAGACGTGTTGTTGCAGCGTAAATTATTCAGTCCCAAAATATCACAGCGACCATCACGCCAAGACTGGTGGCAAGAAGCCACCTGCCACCTCTGGCCTGCCACTCTTCGCCACGTCTTCTGCTCTGCGTATCCCGGCCATACTGGTGATGACATGGAACACTGCAAAAACACTTCCTGTTTCCCAGAGAGGAAGACAGACACTGATATGACTTTATTTACTTTAAAAATGCTCATGTCTCTCACCTATTAATTTTATATAACTAGTCAATTGTGTAGCTGTGATAAGTGTCAGATAACTTGGTAAAATGTAACTATATGTCAGTGTAATGAGTGTTAATGTTCGTGTTGTGTATTGTAAAGAGTACGGTCCATACCTGCTCTATGTGAAAAGTGCCCCATGATAACTTCTGTTAGTATTTGGTGCTATATAAATAAAATTTACTTGACTATCGGCCACATGATTGAACAAAGTCATGTAATGTACTCATGTAATAATAAAACAAAAACTGGTGGTTAATGTGTTTTAACTAAGAGAACATTTGTAATAACCTTCCAGTACTGTGAACGGTCAATATTCTATATTTTTCTTATTGTCACAAAACACAGTAAAAAGAACAAAAACAACCATGTGTTAGTCTGTCAAGATTAACACACTGAAAATGTGAGCCTATCCAAAAAGCCCTCCACAGCTTAGTCAAACAGCAGTAACCCCCAAGTTTCCACTTTAAAAACCCATATAAAACATCACTTCAGCTCTAACAGACATCAGAAGGGAATATGCCACACAATCTAATATGCTCCCAGACACAGACAGAAGCAGTCTCACTTTGAGATAACGGTACTTCTGGAGCTGTGTGATTGGTGCTTCAATTGCCCCGAGCTGCCGAGGACGGTGCGTACTGGTGGGTGTTCACCCTGAGGTCCGCTTTGACTTTGATTTGACACACACTCGGCAGAGCCCAGGCGCCAGCACTGGGTGCGTCTTCACACAGACAGTGAGGCGACATCACCTAATGGCCCTTATCTCAATCTCCTTTAAAAGCATCTTGTAGACCCTGCCATCTTTTGCTGCCACTTCTGCTTTTTTTTTTTTTTTTAAATAAACCATCAGTCCCCCCCTCCTGTGGAGCACTGGCCCGTTCCTTTGGCGACTGGGACCAGACGGCAGCGCCCGCTGTGGTTTTAATGGGCATTAACTGGGGGGATGCTGAGGCTAAAGTGCTACAAAACCACAGCAGTGGTGCAGGAAACGTTGTGTGTGCGTGTGAGAGACCATGATTACAGGCATACTTTGTGTGCCCATGCATCTTAATATGTACTGAACTGTCTGTTAATGCCCAACACTCTCATGAGTTTCTTTGCGTTCATTTCACTGCACCAAGGGTTTTGCTGGGAAATGACAACCACAGCTACAGAAACAAACAATTCATTTCTCAACCCCAACTCAAAGACACACTGACAGCCAAAGTCAAATTTGAGTTCATTCATTCATTACATTGTCATTTTTTCTAATGCTGATTGTATCAGGCATAAAAAGATAATTCAGCTTCATGTAAGCAGTGCCAGTGTGTGATGTATTTTTGACTTTGTGTATTTATGTTTGTGTATTTGAAGGCAGCGAACAGAGCTTTAAGGGACACCTCTTTGACCCTGCATGCCTGTTCGCCTCACTGCTCCCTCGGTCTACCACAAAACCAGCTGTGTATGAGGGGGCTGATAGCCATCTCCTAGACACAGTGAACAGGGATGTCTGGAGATGACCTATCCTCTCTGTGTAGCCTGCACACACACAAACACACAGATCACAGAGCAGACGGGACTCAGCGGCACCAATGAGGCCTCCATGGGCTCCAATTAATACCCCAGCCCATCATATACCCCTCATCTCCTCATCTTTAAGAGCTGACTACAGATTAAATATTTATGCATCAGCATAGAAAGAGATAGAAGACTCCTATACGGCTATCAATAACAAAAAAAAATCCCACAGCTCACAGTCGCTCCTCAGCTGGCATCAGAGGCTGACAAAAAGGAAGGTAAAATGAGAAAACAACAAGGCCCAGAGTCTTGGCTTTCCCCTTACAGTTTGGACAGCGGTGTCATCAGCTGTTTAGAGAACGCAACTGGATAGCAAGCAAACAAGGACTGCAGAGAAATCAAACCAGCGACCGCGGGATGCGACACGTTGAAATGCACGTCAAACACGGACTATGAAAATATGCCAAAGACAAAAACTAAATCTGCCAAGGGCAAAACACAAACGGTAAAGGTCCACTGTTTGATGGACAATGATGAGTCCACTTAACAGGACACTCGGTCACCACAGCAAAACAGTGTATCCGTGACACCTGTGCCTGGTTTCCATGAGTTCAACATGTCTTACATACAACCATAAGCTGTAGAAAGTCATACTTAGCTACTCAGACACAACAGCAACAAGCAGAGAAAAGGTTTTTCGTTGTGGGTGAGTAAGACGTCAGTGATTACAACATTATTACTCATATGTAGTATGAAGCAGAGCAACGCTTCACCATAAAAGAGATGATTATAAACAAAAAATGGTTAAAGGTCTGTTTTTATTTTTGTTTAATGGGTGTATGTTATGACAGTGGTTCCCAACATGGTGGTAAACACCCACAAGACAAATCTGAGGGATCACGAGATTACGAATATAGAGAAGAAGAAAACACAAATAACACAAGCCTACACAAATAACATTTATCAAACATTCTTTTTACCACTAACAACTATTCAAGTAACAATGGGAACCACTGCATTACTATGTACATGTTTTTTTTCTTCATAATGACTTTGAACTTTATTGTTTTCTGTTTCCTCACGGTAAGAAGCATGTTAAATGTCACATGTAACATGTGGGATGTGGACAAAACACACACTATGATAAATGAAGTCCACTTGCCCCCTTTGTAAGCTAATGTGACAATTGAGCTGCAGTGGACATTAATTATTCATGAACAAAAACGCATAACAAACAAAGGGGGACAAAGTGTCTACGAGTGCGCTCTCAGAAGCGCCCTCATTAACTGAAAGAAGATACAGTTCTGTGAGGATGACGGCACTCAACAAGAACCTGACAAGTACCTCTATTGATTAGTGGTGATCTATTGTAACATGTGACACCGCCAGCGGCTGCTTCTTAGCAGTGGGGTCCACTGGAATCCAGTGGAGGCTTTGAAAAGTGTTGCTTTGTTTTGCACGACTTAATACAAATACCTTCAAACATCAAAAGCACTGGACATGACTCCAGTTTGTGGTCTCCAGCTCCCCCCAGTGGTGAAATGTGAAAATTTTTTATTTATATTACAACAGCATACAATCCACTACCTCTTCAAAACAATGGAATAAATGCTTTTGAGGGTCAGTGTTGCACAATAAGAATTAAACATTTTATAACAATTATGTAATCTCCTCTGTAAAAACAACTTGAAGTTTTATGAGCTGTCCCTGTTTGGAGAGATAGTCCAATACAACACCGCCCAAACTACAGTCTCAAAATTACAGCTAATTTGAATCAACAAATCAAAGATCAAAGCAACAAATGACTGGTTTTTTTTTTGTATTCCATCACAGTATCCAGGATTTTCTACTTAGTGAACATAAAAATTTAAAAAGTACAAATTATTTTTTTAGGAGTGTCTTCATTGCTACTTGTTATCAGTTGGGACTAGGATGTGAGTCAGAACAGTCTTCTGTTCTGTACAGCACACCAAAAATAGCTAACCATTGTAATTCTGAAAGTGCCAGCGCATGCAGTGGTGAGACAGTATCTAACATGGCCCACGTGACAGACTGATGCTTAGCTATCGCTCATTCCACCAGTAATTTCACAGCCTGTTTCCTGTTTAAGTAGAGCGCGATTTTGTGGTATATTTACCTTGTAAGAAGGCAAAAAGCAGAGCACGCCCTTGGCCACGACCTGGCACACTCGGAGCAGCAGGGCACCCACCTCGTCCTGGAAGGCGTATGTTTCAGTATGCTGGAAGGTGGCACACAGTTTTCTGCCTTGGGGTCCTGCACCAACAGTGCCCACCCAAACCTGGAGAGAGGCCGTTAGAAATCTGAGGCTGATATCACCAATATATTTTATATGAAATAATAAATACATGTGTGTGTGATGACGCTGGCTTCTTGGAATCTTTGTTATCATAAAGACCCAAACACAAAACTTCCTGGTGTCATTGTGAGCCTTTTCAAAAACACATTGTTTTACTTCTAATGTGTACTGCCTGAATAGTGTTCAAGCTGAGTCATAAGTCCTAATCATCAAGGGTTGTTTGTCTGGATTCTCAGGTGCTTTTGAGTCCAACCCAGCAGTTGTTATGTGTCACCTAATCTGTAACATACTTCATGTCACCTTTAACATTAGTCAGCCCAAGTGATTTAAATGTGGTGATTATTGCAAACCTGCCAACTCAGTATTTGCCTAGACTGTAAAACCCCTGAACAACTGCATTAGTCAGGACTTCAGATGAGTTTAAGTGAAATCAAGCAGTTAGACGGTGACATCTGCTGGACAAGAGTGGCACTGTGACAGATGTGGAGCAATGTCAGGGACAGATTCAGATTGTTTGATACACCCTAATTGTGATTATAGTCAGTATATTCATGGATGAAGCACCCCTACAGTATGACACAGCACAGTGTTCCTGTTGATACACTCACTAAATACACTTTGTCTGAACTGCCACAAAACGCATACTCGGAGGGTCAATGACGTAGACAACTGACCTGGGACTTGTTGATCACATGATTGGCCTCGAGCTGGATGGAGAATTTCACCCCAAGTTCAGAGGAGAAGGAGCCCATGGGTGATAGGGTTCCTGATGTCAACACAATACTGTGCACCGACCCGCTCAAGTCAGAGAAAGCCTGGGGGATACAGACAGAGACACAATGAACCTCCGAGGGGTTTCAGCATATTTACTATAAAGGGTGAATGGTGGCTCAGTGGAGGTTGAAGAACCTGGAAAACTGTAAATAGTCTTTATCATTAAATTTTTCATGGCACACAGTCTTTTACCAGCACTTGGTGTGTAACCTTAATGTCAAAGGGTCTGCACGTTTAACCTCTTACCACAGCAGGGTTGAGGCACCAGAAGCTGAGTGTCAACACTTCTGTCTTGACTCGGATGCTCTGGCGCTGTCTGCGGTGTGGCCGGACAAAAAAGCCTTGAGAATCAGGGACGTCAGGCGGGGCCTGGTTTGTCCAAGCGTAGCTCTTCTGCAGAGCTACTCTGTAATCTTCAGCAAACCTACAGACACACGGAGCGCAACCAAAAGACTGTTCAATTTTATACCAAATACAACAGTTCATCTGAGGCACTGGCATGACTGAGGATTTAGCTGACTTGTTTGGGTTGTCTCTGACCTGCAGTTGTCCCTGTAGAGGAAATCCAGAACCATGAAGAGGTTTTTGAGGACAGTGGAGGTAGCTGAGCTGATGGTTGGGATCTGCACCATGTCCTCTTTACCATTAACCAAGCCAACACACTCCTCCTTGTCCAGCACTGCTGCCAAGTTTTGCTGTCACACAGAAAGACAGTGGACGACATATGAGAATGAAACGGAGCTGCTGATTTTTTACAGAACATGCAAACACATATTTCTCATAAATAAATGAGACCACATTGGAGCTGATTTCAAAGCACAGGTGTTTCTGTCCTCAGAGCTGCTGCTTCACTGGATGGTTTTTGTTTTTGGCTCCATTCTGAGGTAAATCCCAGGAGATCATCAGTTTCACAAATGCTCAAACCAACAATCATCCAAAGTGACTTACAAATGAGGGACAACACTCAAGCTACACTACAGTAGGAGACCTTGAAGCACTAACTACTAAATCTATTCAATAAGACAAAGAACAAGGAGATCAGGTAAAGAAGTGAACTAGAGGTGCACAGTAAGTGGGAGTCAGCCATGTTAGAGGTGTTAGGGTGTTAGGAGAAGAGGTGCTTTTGGAAGAGATGAGTTTTCAAGATTTCTTGATTCTTGAAGCTAAAGAGGGACGCCCCTGCTCTGATAGCAACTGGCAGCTTGTTCCACCGCTGCAGAACCACCAACGAGAACCATCTGGACTGTGACTTCCTCGTATGCAGGGATGTCAATGCCAGACATTCCTTGAAGGAAAGCGGTGGCCGAGAAGGAGAATAAGCTTGTATGACTGAGTTCAAGTAGATGGATGCAGATGGAGAAGTCACACTGTAGGCAAGATTTAGTGACTTGAATTTGATTCAGGCGGCCATGGAGGTCAATGAGCAGCGGAGTGACGTGTGCCCTTTTAAGCTGATCGAAAACCAGACGCGGCGATGCACTCTGGCCCATATGGCATCTGACGTATGATTCCATACCTGAACATTTCCATGCATTTCTCTGGTCAGTAAACTGCCCTCGGGGACTTATGCTGATCACACAGGTTGTGTCAGTCAAAATCTGTGAGAGTTAGAGTTCACTGCTTAAGGGTTAGACTGGTCATTTGAACAAGGTCAATGTTTCAGTTGAGCGGAGCTGCTAGCTGCAAAACTCACAGTGTGAATGAAATCAATAGAAAATAATGAGCTCATGATGGAATGTGTAAGGGTGTGGGCTTCAAAAGTCTACAATTAAAGCAGAGATATTTGGTGTACCTTCAGAATATCAAAGGTACCCGCAGTGATGCCCAGGCTGTGAAAGATGTCGAGTATATCCTTCCCATTCCAGACTTTACTTGCTGTCTCGTATCCTCTTTCACACATCAGGCCTTTGCTCTCCTGGATCCAGCTGCACAAACAGACATCCTGAATCAATATCTACTGACATTAGGAAAACCACAGATATGCACGGTTGAGTTGCAGAATCACTAAGTGACTGACTTGAGCAGGCTGTAGCAGAAGTCTCTGAGTGGTTCATGCTTGGAGCGTCTGATGTTGCTGCTGACCATGCCGTCCAGCTCATTCCTAGACATCAGCAGACTGTTGTGGTCTAATGTGAAGCTGGCACTCTCCCTTGCACAGTCCTCAATGTTGTGGGCTTCATCCAGCACCAAGATCTGGTCTGCCAGGTTGATCTCCATCTGGTGATGATGGACAGTGAAAGCAAACAAAGACAGACAAACAGACGGAGAAAAGAGAAGTGGTTAATCCACTGACACTGTGTGCCATATCTCATCTGTTGCTGCCTCTACTCTAAAACTCTACTCACACTCTCTCTGATCATTGGGTCCAGCAGGTAGTTATATGGGCAGAAGATGATGGAGGCGCCCTGCATAAGTTCGCGGGCAGCATAGTAAGAGCATGAACGAAGCCGCTTGCCCAGCGTGACCAGGTCCTCAATGTCCCAGGCTTGATGTAGTCCATGGACATGCTGTATCGTGTACTGGTCCCGCATTCTCTGGACACTGTGGTAGAAGCGGCATGACTTGCCCTATAATATACAACAGAGAATGGATAGAATTAGACCAAAGTATAATCATAAACTAATAACTGTAATAAACTTAGTTTTATAGCAGCTTTTGAAACATGTTACAAAGTGATTTACAGAGGAAAACAAAGATTTAAACAAAGTTTAACAAGAATTACCACCTCAAAGTTGTATGCATCTACCAACTAGTCACATTGCTTTTTAAATCCATATCTGTCCAGACTCATTTAATATGTTCTGCAAGCCTCAGATCTTCAGGATTTTCAAAGCATATATGGGCAGTATGTGAGGGCCCCCTCATTTACTGCCTGTCTGTAGTTTGTCTATTAAGTGCTAGAAATCCACCACTCTAAGTCATCAGCATTCAATGACTTGGATGCAGGTACCTAACAAAAAGTAACACAACAAAACATAACAACACGCAGCCATTGTCTCAGGTTTTTAATGTGTTCTCAGTACACTTTGGGAACGAGTCCCTGGGACTAAATTTGGTCAGATGTTCTTAGCTTTTGTGGTTTACATGTCCTGACACTGACATGAAGATGTGTAAAGAGGCTCATGTACCAAGCCCCAATTACTCTGTCAGAAGAGATGCCTGCTTTACGGCGTCCCACCCTGCTCTTTATGAACTGAACAGCTTGAGGTGACACTGTCACATAAATGCTGTACACCGGTGGACTCGGTAACCTCCAGACACAATAATAATCTCGGAATAAAATGGTCTACTTGTCACAATGATGTGCTAAACTTGGACACCTTGCTGACACTGAACCCTATCTGCTCGGTGTAAGGGGAGTTGACGTTGGGGTGGGGGGATTAACGACCAGCACAGTCACATTCAGAGGAGTCAGACAGCTTACAGAAAAGTTAAAGTGTAAGGCAGGTGTTTTGACTGAAGGTACCTTCATCTTATCAGTGTATGTATTTGTGTTTGAGTCACTTTGTGTCTGTGCAGCATGGTAACCTGACACTGACTAGACTAGACCCTGAGGTGATGAAGACACAAGAGCATCAATGACACCCACTCCAGTGAGGGGTTATAACTGGGCCAGCTACTTCATATGACAAAGTCAGAGAACTGCCATGAAGGCAAACACTTCAAATGACAGCTTAATTGCCGGCATTACAGTAGGTGTCTCAACTTCAGGACAGTATGAGGTGTTACAAGTGTCTCACGTTTCTCAAAAAAAAAAAATGCTCAATGATTCTTGACATTTAGTGTGTTAAAAAAGACCCTGATGGACCAATTGTGAATAGTGCAGAAGTGTAATTGCTGCTCTAAGCAAACACTATTGATGGAATATTGTCTGGTAGTAGTTACCTTTGGGTATACCAAAGTTTAATTCATAGAACAGTGTGTTTTTTTTGTGTCTCTTTTATGTTGTAATGCAGTAGCTTGTGTAAAAAGTGGATACAAGTTTAATTCCATGAAGAAAGTATGCATCACGAGGTGGACAGGGTTCAATCCTGGTTCAAAAGAGTACAGTTCAGATCCAGAGCAGCTCATTAAGAGGCAAGAGGGTGCAGACAAATGTGGGGGTTTAATGAGCTCTGGCATGAGGTTTGTAGTGTGCCCCTTAACAGCTGCTACCTTTAAACCCTACAAAAAGATCAATTTCTGTTATTTATGTGAGTAGCAAGGAATTCTGTGTGAATGTATGTGTGTGTCAGTGTTCATCCTCACATCCTTGGCTTCCAGCAGGTCCTTGCAGCGCTCATTGCGGTTGGAGTGACGCGCCACTTCCGGGTTGACACAGGTGTGATCTCTACTGGATAAGATGGTCATTGGCACGCTGGAGTAAACGGTGCGTTTCAGCTCGTGGGCAATCTGAGTTATCTGTTTATGTGTACGAGTGCCAAAGAAGATCTTAGGAATCTTCTTTTTGCCATCTTTGTTTTTGTCCTTCACACACTCTTTGGCTGAGGCACACAGGCACAAGGAGCAGGGTTCTGGGGACTAGGATGGAGAAAAAGAAACGAAAAGGTGGCTTAATATATGCCTTGCTAAACAATTGGATGTTGTTTTTTTTTGTGGAACTAAAAATTATGCATTTTATTTTTTCATGTAATCCAGACCAGCTCAGACCTCCATTCATCTCTGTCATGAGAACCAGCTGTATGTCAGCAGCAGCTCCTGAGGGCCAGAAACGACAGTGGCCGGCCAAATATCAAGCTGACTGATATCAGAAATATCCTGAACAAAAATTGTTTTTAAGCAGCCTTCACTTGAACAAAACTCCATTGTTGTTATTTGTTGATTCACTGATTTTATTTCACGATGGTGGGTGAGGGGTTTTGGTGTTTTGGCCTATTGCCACACTGGGAGCTTTGATCAGTTATTATGGAAACCATCAAGAAGTTCACAGCATATGCGATTTAGCTGCTGCCTAATAATAAACTGTTCTTGTGCTTGTGTCCATTGTCTCAGCCTTTTTGACCTTTTTGTCTTATGCGCTCTTTTGAAAAACACATGGAAAAGTATAAAGGATTTGTATCCATACACAAGGTGTCCTGTCCCTCTCTGCACCAGGTGACCTTTCCTGCCTCTGAAAGCCGATAGGCCGCCATTGTGGCGTCTGGGAAAATGTAGCTGCTTCATAATTAGCCATCCAGTGACGTAGTGGATACTTTTTTTTTTTCTGCTCACAGGTGAAGTGTAGCTCGCACCACTTATGAAACTGATCCTGCTTATGTGTTGAGCTCTTTTAAGTGGTGTACTCTTTGACCATTCAGTGGCTGACATACATCATCTACACACAGGCTTCTCAAATCCAGAACTGGAAGTATAATATAATTTAATCATTATCATTATAATAATAACTGTATATATCAGTAGTAGTAGCATCAGTAGTAATGCTAGCAGTAATTTATCTATAAATATATATGTTACAAATTGTATATATTATATAACATTATTGGAGTTCATTAATTCTCCAGTTCAGTTTTTTTAAATAAATCCGCCTGTTTAAAATATACAGTTTCAATATACATTTTGCAGCCCATACACTGGTTTCACTTGTTCAGCCATTTCTTTTTTTCCACTCACTTAGAACTCTACAGGAAATCAGCAAGCATCTTATTTGCATCTTATCCTTGTTTTTATTTTTATTTTTTTCTGCACAATGCTTGTTGCAATAGGACTTAATTTTGTGTAAATAACAGTAAAAAAAATAAAATATATAATAAAATTTAAAAAATAATAATAATACATTACATGCATAAAGAAATAAACTCTGTTTAAAAGTAGTTATGTCAAAGTATTCTTAGCAATATGGTGGACAGGTAGGGTTAAGTTCTGAAAGCTGATTGCATTTTGAATCAGGTTTCTGGTCAGCAAAATACCCAGATTCGTTAAGCTCCACTGCTCATGAGCCTCTTATCAGAACTTTCATCTCATCATTATTTACCTAATGTATTTGACTTCTCTGTTAGCTAGTGTTTCCATATGAACAATGAGAACAGTGACATCTGCATTTAGATCTGTGGGGAAGACGTCAGAGACTGTGATTCACAGAGGTCAGCTTATGAGCGTGATGCTCTCTAAGAATGTGACCGCAGGACGTGATCAGACTGTGTCAACAACAAGAGTCCATCCACAGCTACACACAGAGGGATGTTACAGTAGGACTACAGAGCATGAAGCCCTCAGTACAAAGATGAAGAAACATCTGAGAGTTCAGTGCTGCAGAGACCAAACTGGCCCACAGAGATGTGGATAGCATTTGCTGGCATAGTTTGGGCCCTCTCGTCCACCAAATGAGGTAATATCTTTGGAAGAATACTGGGGATGGAGTTCCAGAGACATTCAGAATCAGTGTGAAGACACACTGAAGCTGTTCTGGGAGCAGGTGGTGGCCCAGCACCTTACCAACACACTCTATGTTGGTTTTTCCTTTAATTTGTCACCCATGTGTATACTGATAATGCAATATCAATATACACATATTGCAACAAGATGAAATCTCATCTTTTGAACAGTGAATGAAATCAGACCATGAGGTTAACATTGATATGCACGCCTTGTCCGCTGCATAGTATTATCTTTGGACTTTTGTAAAATGTTCTGGCCTCTTTCATCAGACATTATTATACTGTTGTTAATATTGAATAAACATTATACACATGCTTGGAAAAAAAGGTTTATCCCGAAATTCTCTGCAAATTAGCTGAATGGATCCAGGTAAGAATGAATGGTATGTGTCGTCATGCATCGCAACTTACGATGGAGATCAGGAGGTAGCACTTCTGATGACAGACGAGTAGCTCGAGTTACCTGCCAGCTCAGATTTTCCAAGCATGTTTGCCCATCAAATATTACAATGTGTGATGGAGTACAGGCCAGAGAAAGCCCTTAGAGAGCCATCTCTCAGAGTTAAGAGGGATAACGAGCCCTGAGCCCATGTGAAAAATAAACAGAGGTGCTGTAGGGCCCCAACACCAGTTCAAGTTACCTTTCTCCTCTGGAACAGTTACGCTTCACAGCCTGGGCCCTGGGCCCGATCACCTTACCTGCTGCTGCCACATTAAATAGAGCCATCCAAATATCCTGCCCCAAGATGGCCAATAATTACTTATTCATTGGCAAGAGAGGGGAGGAGGGGTGGGCTGGGGTAGAGTAGAAGGGCTTGCTGATGAATAGAGGCCCTTGTCAAAAGCTGCAGCAGGAAACAGCTGACACAAGAGTATCCTTTTACACGCCTGCCTCCAGAGATGCCAGGACAACAAGGTTTCAAGCTTGGCCCCACAGCCCAGAGCAGACACCCCCTAGAAAGGAATGCAGATAACTGGCAAAAGGGGGCAAACGGGACACCAGCTCTGCTCGCAACAAGAACATACTGGTTCTTTCAGCGCAGAACAGTTTCACTGGTGTTGCTCCTTGGGTGCTGCTGGCAATGACAATGCCTTTGCTTTGTCTCTCAAACAGCACGTTATGTGAGGGGACTGTTTTCTTATTAACGTGGCATCTACAGGTACACTGTACAGTAAAGGTAAACTAAGTTTCTTTAGGTTGACTACATTTCTTCAAATATACTATGTTTACTGAGTACAGGCATACTAACTTTCTTTAGGTTCACTAAGTTCCTTCAGGTATGATACACTTCTTGGTATACATACACTGCCAGGTGTAAGTGTATGCAGTGGCTAAAGCTCTCTTGAATTGAAAGAACAGAGGTCAGTGGTGTTACTGAACACCTCAGAATATTCAGAGGTAGGTTTCTGTTGCTATACTCCCTGCCAACACCTGATAGATGGAAATCTCACACTCCAGGGGGCCAGTCAGAGGGCACTGAGGGGCCGCAGGCAGTAGATCACTTAGGTATCACTGGCGCCTCTCACTGGACACCAATTTGCTCCTCATTCCACAGCTTTCAAGGGCTGCTGAATTCATTCCAATAAGGGTGGGCTTCAATAGCCAATACCTCAGAAGACATGACACCGAACACCCCCTCCTCCTGATATGACCACACTGTGCAGGGAGGGACCGTGGCAAATATCTGCTCTCCAAAGCACCTGTTTATCCCTCGGGCGCAGTAACCAGCGGGTGAACCCCATTCAATATTTATCCCCGTGGCTTTCACAGATCAGCGGCCCAGGCGAGGCAAACCCTCTTAATTAAAACTGGAGCTTGCTTCAAAGGGCCCCATTCAGGCCATCAGTCAGCGCTCACAGGACAAAAGAGCCCGGGTCATGTAGCTGCAGGGAAACCAGAGACGGACGCGCTTTTTCGACTTCACTTTCCCTCCTCCTCTTTTTCCACCTCCCATCATCCGCAGCTCTAAATCCAAGCCACACACCTGTGGCAGGTTTAGTCGCAGTTGTGAGAGTTCAACCATTCCTGTGAGATTTGCGACAGCGTTTTGTGGTTGAGCATGTCTAATGATTATCGTAACCTGTTGGTCTTTGGGACCTGCAGAGAACCCAGGAACATGGATTATTCACCAGAAACAGCATCCTGATACCTTTAAGAACACAGTGTTACTTGATGCACCTGCTTTGGTTGCTTCTTACTGGGTTGGCTGGGTGGGTTGACACAAGATGCTCTACTTTTCCAAGTTAACATCAAAAACCTTACCAACTTACAGCAGGAAATAATTCAAGCTAAGTTCAAGTTGGTCACAGCAAATCTGATCTGATTTAGACTTTTTCTGTTTACTACACTTTGTATGAAGTTTATTCATAAATAAAAAATATTCACTGCCTTATTCCTGAAAGCGTCCTCACTTTACTTATTGTGTCTAAAACTGCTAAAACACCTCATGTATGGTTACTTTTAAACCTTTTTAATATAAATATTGTGCTTTCATTAATAATACAGTAAATGCAATACACAGTGATGTACAATGCTCCCTTTGTTCCAGTATGCTAGCATTTCTCTTTCCAGTGACCAGCATTTACAGCAGAAAAGTGGCAGCCTGAAATGTCAATAAGTTTTTATGGCACAAAGATGAGGGAATGTGCCTCTACCCTTCCTGTGACTGTGGACAGGTCCTGTTGAGTCTGAGGGAAATTTAACTATCATTACAGCTCCTGTAATATATGGTTCTAACTCTGTGGTGCATATGAATTTTACTATACAGTTAGTTTTGCATTTTACTATTTTGTGTTAAATCTCTCAAGAGTCAAAAATTACTTAATTTCCCTCCGGGGATCAATAAAATCTTATCTTATCTTAAAAGCTCTTAATGAACCATTTGCAGATCACGTGATTTCATATAAAAGAAATGAAAATGATTATATGAGTAAAAACCATCACAATAATTCAAGTCAAATTAAACTGTAAGATCTGTGTGGATATACACAAACCCTTGTTCACACATATACGCCTGTTTCCTAAGGATATATAGCGCAGTAAATCTGAACACAGCAGTTAATTCATGTTTTCATAAACATTGTGCTTCTTTTGCCTCATTTAAAGCCTCTACCTGTTTTTAACTTTAAGCCTTGATCCATTCAGTGGAGTATAACACCACCCAGTGGTAGTAGTGAATGGTGAATGGTGTGAACCTACAGCTGAAATGGTGAAACCATAAAAGAGGAACAAGTGCTCCTCCACTGGACGTAATCCACTCCACTGACATCATCCATGAGGAGTTAACCAGTCTGTTTCTATGGTCCATTTACGACACTGACAGGCTGCAACACATTTTTACATTAATGGACAGCTACACACAGTATACAAATCACAGTAATGATAGCTCTGTTCTGTTAGGATGTCTCCACAGTGGGACACATTGGACCTCTGTCACTGCAGACATTTTGACATGTCACTGCATGAAAAGCACAGATGTAATTGATAACATTAATGATTGCTGTAGTCTTTTAAGCTGTCTGAGTTCCGCCTTAGTGCCTGGATGCTGTGCATCAGCTCTGCTGGCTCAAAGGGAAACATAACATCATTGACCAAATCAGATACACCTGTGTGTTAGCCTTCTGTGACAGGTGAAAAATGGCTACTGCGAAAAGGTTTATTCAATACATTGATTATGTGTGGCCCTGTATGTGCATTATTACACACTGCTTTTGGGTGTTTTGTTCTCTCTCTCTCTCTCTCTCTCTTTTTGGGTCTGGAAGGCAGACAACTCTCTCCACATTTAAGAGGACGCTAAAAACGTTCCCTTTTGATAAAGCTTATAGTTAGTTCGGGCTCAGGCTTTTCCTTGAACCATCCTCTAGCTATGCTGCTTCTGACCTATAGGCCGTGCTGCAGATGTGCTTGTTGGGTTTTGTTATTTTAGTCCAGTCTGGTAGTCCAGTTATCGGTTTTTGTTTTGTTCAGTGTAGTTTAGATTTTGCTTGTAGGGCGTTTAGGGGGATGAGCTGGCTTGGTGTCCTTTTCCATGATACAGTCTCCAGCTGAGCCTCTGTTTGGTTAAGGAGTTGGTTAAGGACATATTTTGCAACAAAGATGCTGATAATGAATATTTTCCATAAATATAATATTTCTAAAATAAGGTATTTTACAGGTTTCTTGCTGGAGAACATGTGGATAATGCAGGCGGACTGTGCCTGCATATTCTGATACTGCCCATGTATTCAGGTATTTCATTCAACTGTATCGCATAAGCCAAATCAAAAGGTGGTCCACAGTGACTATCTAATGTTTAAACAGACAACATTGCCCCCATGTGTCAGTAAAACCATATGACCAGGTTCAATGTGCATTGCTGTCTGTAATGTACTCACACTGCATGTCGAGGACAAACCAGCTGCAGAACTGTTTGGCTCTGTGGCCCAACTCGGACCCGAAGGCTCATTTGCCAGCTCCAGCTCATCATCGATAAATATCACTCCCTTCTCCAGACGCTGCTTTTTCCGGGGCTGAAGAAGAGGCACAGAAACTTTACTTCAATAAAAACTGCACATCACTCAGTAAGTGCATGCAGAAAGTTTTCAATGGTGCTTCAGTTTTTCCATATTTTGTTAAGTATTCTGACACTTTACTGTGACACTTGAACTTTAGCTCTGGGGCCTCCATGTCTCTTGATCATCTTTGAGATGTCTCTGCACCTTGACTGGAGTCTACCTGTGGTAAATTCAATTGACTGGACATGATCTGGAAAGGCACACACCTGTCTGTATGAGGTCTAAGAGTAAAAGCCAAGCCATGAGGTCAAAGGAACAGCCTGCAGAGCTCAGAGACAGGACTGTGTGGAGGAACAGATCAGGAGAACACTACAAAAACATTTCTTTGCTGCAATTAAGGTTTGAAAAAAAAACACAGTGGCCTCCATAATTCCTAGATGGAAGAAGTCTGGAACAACTAGGACTTTGCTAGAGCTGCTAGAGCCAGTTGGGGGAGAAGGGCAATTCCAAGCATCATGTCTAGAGGAAATGCTTAATGAGAATGTTTTACATAAGTCTCTGGCATAGACATCCCACATACATCCCACATCCCCTTTATTTAAAATGCTCTCTCACTGACATAAATAAAGTGCAGTTTCACGATGTAAAGAATTAACTTTGCTAATTAGGGATTCAATCTACCAATACATCAAAGTGAAGAACTAATACATTTCCCTGTTTTCACATTTGCTTGAGAAAAAGAGCTTTCACAGCCTTTAGGTGTGGAACATGTTGTGAGTCTCCCACTCTGCATGACGTCTCAGCAGCTGAGCAAGTCATCGTTTAGTCATCAGCTACTGATCACAGGAAAGAAATGAATCCATTCAGCAATATACTGCAGTTTGTCTTAAGAAACAATTCATCTTTTCCTTCTTTTACACAGGTATACGTTTTATGTCACTGCCTGACAGTAATACTGTGTATTGCACATTGATTCACCTGTATCTCAGTTACACTGTAATGATGCACAGCACAGACCTGAGACTGTGGCTTACCATCAAATTCAAACTTCTAGTACTTAGAATAATGTGACTTCATCACTGGAGATATTACTGTTCTATAAATAATTTTATAGATCCACCCTGTAAATGTAATATACAGTAATTTTAGGATAAATGTACAACAGTATATACAAAGCATCTATATCTAATCTACCTTGTTCTCAGCAGTGCGAATGCGTTTCCTTTCTGGCTGGAAGTCGCTGTCATTCTCGCAGCCAGAGCTGAGGGAAGACTGGAACTTCTCAGACAGACGAGAGGCTATAGACTGTTTCTTGGGCAGCGCCTCCTCTTCTAACGGCGCTAAAGCAAAACAATGTTTGGATTATACACAGAATTCAAAATTAAGGGTGAACATGGTTTAGCTAAATCCTATGAATGTAACAATGGTCAAGGCAGGACATTGTCTTATCTTAATTCTGTGGACAGGATATACAATTTGAAACAGGCAAGTGAACAATTAGATAAGGCAAAGACATTGGAACTGGTCTAAAATCACTTCTAAAATATCAAAATATTTGAAGCGCTGAGGTCATCAGTCCTAACTTGCCTCTGCAACATTGTTCTACTAACCTGTAAATATCTTTGTTGTTTTAAGAAAATATAATAATCAATTGTAAATGGATTACTTGGTGAGTAATGGTGTAATGATTCATCGAATGATTCACCAAACTTGATATGTGAGATGCCACTGCACTGACTCAACAATGTTTATACCAAAGTTAGGACAATGGAGGAAAATGCAGCTGCAGCACTCCGAAGAGGCCTTCTCTAAAATAAAAATAACATGTTCAGCCTCTTTAGAACCTCTTTGTTTGACATGAGAGAGATTTCTAACCTGAACATACAGTCAGCTACACTGCTCCTACTGAAGAAGCTACTGCTTCAATAGGTGACTGCATGTTCAATGTTCCATCTTATGTTCAATTCTTAGGATCACACAAAACATTGTGTCCATACACCTAAAGGTGACATTTCTATGGTGCATGTTTTTTAAGGATATTTATTACCCGGTCTGCATCAATCGTCTTCGCCCCTCCCTCACTGAACATACCACTTCTATCCTTGTCCACAGCCTCGTCACCTCCCATATTGATTACTGCAACTCCCTCCTCTTTGGTCTTCCTCACAAATCACTCCATAAGCTTCAACTCGTGCACAACTCAGTCAGATCTGTCAGATCTCCTCCACAGCACCGCCTTATCCCGCTCCCTCAGATCCTCTTCCTCCATCCACCTTAATGTGCCCTCCGCCTGCCTCAGCACTATGGGGAACAGAGCTTTCAGCCGCTCTGCTCCCAAACTCTGGAACTTACTCCCACCGGATATCCGAAACATTATCTCTCTCCCTCAGTTCGAATCCAGACTCATAGCATACTCACTCTAAATACATTGTCCCATTCTTTAGTGTGTTCTTTGTGTGTTGCTTTTATCTGTTGTCTTTTGTTTCTGTTTTATTTTAGTTTTATTATATCATTCCTTTTTTGTAACTAATGGACAGTTTCTGAGGTACAGTACTGGACACTGACACCCACTGCTGCTTCAGTGCATCTTAGGGGCATGACACTGATTGTGCACTGCACTGCATGTTAACTTGGCTTCTGTGTTCTATGGTAAAAGTGAGGACCAACAGAGCTATGATGCTTAAGTTCCAGGACTCACAGCAACTCCTTAAGTTGAAGGGGGAAAAAAGTAACTAGTAATACAGATTAAATCTAAACTTAAAACCTACTCTGGTGTCACAGTTTAATATTTACTGATCATCTCTGGTATTTCTTTTTCTCAAGTCCTGTCTTCATAATTTCATTATGCAATTTGTAAAGAACTCTTAACTGCAGCTGTGTATGAAATGTGCTACATAAAATAAATGACTTTACCTTTTGGATATGGTGGCCAAGCAGGAGCAGACAACAGTATTACAGTGTTATATTAATATACACAACCTGACCTAAATAAATCACAAATATAAAGTACAAAATAACTACAGCTCTAACTAATAACTGCAGCAGTATCTACTTTATGTAGATATTTTTTGGAGGCACTGCTGTCTATGTGTAAAAATTGGTTAAGAAGAATGTCTCTTAATTTGAAATATCAGTGACTACCGCACTCTGTGGTAATCCAAAAGGAAGAGACATGCTCAGGAAAAATGTATGTGTTTAAATGATACCACAAACAAATGAAGGACTGAAAGATACGTACTGTGCTGAGGTGCTGGAGGCAGCTGCTGTGCCTGCTCTTCACATGGTGACACAGTGAGGTCTTCCACAGCAGGTGTGACTGCTGCTGTAGCTGAGGCCCCATTGGCTTTGCTGTGGCACAGGCACTGACAGAGGGGGATGACACTGGGGTTCTTTTGGTCTTCAGAGTTTTTATCTGACTGGCTCTTGTCCTCCACAAGGCCTCCTCCTTCTTTCTGTTTAGCTGTCGTCACACAGTGAAACATAACAGTGACACTCACTCTCAGTCTGTAATACGGTGTAGGGATGGTAACTGATAAGATTTTATTAATGCTAATATCGATTCTGCTTATTGGTCCAGTTCTTTACTGATTCCTGGTCAATTTTCTGTGTGTAATTTAAGTAGGCCTACATAGGTTTTCAGCATCAACTGTCTGAGCAGAGGCTGTAGCCTGTTGCTACAGTCTGTCTGTCATCATCTAAAATGGATGAAATGAGAGAATATTTCTATAGAATTCCTTCTCATTTATGTTTTCTTTGTCAAACCAAAAAAATGCCTGCCTGTGTGGCACTAATGTTATTATAACATAACATATTTACCCCTAGTAACAGAGGAAGAGAAACATTTCTGATGTGGATGTATGGTTACCAAACAGTAGATGGCTTTAAGATCAAGAAAACACCTATTTAAATTGTTATTACAACAACACATCACAAAATCTGTAAGACAGACTCTGGCTGACTGCTCTTCTGTTTTGCTGATCCTGAGATCAGAGCAGACTTACCCAACTGAGCCTGCTGCCAGCCCAGAGCAGAGCAGAGCAAGGCCAAGCTCTTCCCACTTCCCGTAGGACTCTCCAGCAAACAGTGCTGCCCATAGTTCAACCCTCGTACGATCTACAGACAACGTACAAACACATTTACACTGTCAGTTAACTGCCTTTGTATTTAGCTCTTCTCTACAGTATTTAAAGAGTACTGTACAGTTTCAGGTGCTCTGGGTTTTATTTCATTCTGAGGGTATCTGCACCGTCTCCATGCATTGCTTTAAACACAGCGCCCCACAACACACTCCAAAGCACAAACAGGTACACAAACATGTACCAATTATCAATCAGACAGACAAATCTATCAACAGTATGGTACTTGTAGTTGTGATCATACAGTTTGGAAACACATATAGTCCAGACAACAAATATTTGGACAGTAAGACATTTTTTTACAAGGATTCAAAGGTAATTGCAGAACTGGTTTATAAAACTTTTCTTGGGCAAAGTCACAGCCACAGCCACAAGTCTGAACCAATTCTGTGTCCACAGCTGTTACAGTGTTGTGTGGATCCTGAAGTGCTTTGCACAGATTATGAATCAGGAATCACAGCTTTCAAAAAATGTTTAATTTGTCAGGGTTGTGTGAAGATTGAGTCCAGTACAGACCATGACACACCTAAAGTAGCACTACCAAGGCCAAAATGTCCCACGGGTGTGATGGTGTATTTTAAAGGGTTAAAATGACAACTTCATGGGCCTATAACAAATACACTGCACAAGAAATCTGAATCACTAAAGCTGATAGTTGTGCCATATAACTTCCTAACTTCATTACTCTGCTTCAGATTTATTAATACATATAATAATAGCACTTGCATGAACACCAAATAATTCTCTAGAAATGATAACAGGCCCAGATGCATGCACACTTCACTGGTTAGTTTGCCGAATGGTTACTCACTGAGTTCATCATGGCCAGCTGGGATGGGTAAGCCTTGCAGGGGAAGTTGATCCTCACCCCTCCAATGGTGTATTCCACTGGAGATGAAGCCATGTTCCTGTCCCTGCTCCACAGGAATGTTTCTAAAAGGCAGGAAATATACCTGATTAACCTAATATCAGCCACATATACGCCCTAGATAACGTTAATAACTGCAACTCATTAACTCACAAGATAAACACTTAACACACTGTTAAGAACTTGCCAACAGTTTAACAATCGTTTTTTATCCATGTTTGGCCTGTTAGTGTAATTCTGAAGTTGTCACCTACCTGAGAACTGGAGGGACAGTCCCTTGTTAGCTAGCTTAGTTATTTATGACTACCGAGCAAAAGCTAATGCCAGTGCTAAGCTTTCCACGGTTACTTTGACTCGGTACTGGTACGCATATCCATAGACTATATGGTCCGTATCCCATGGTTAAACTGGTAACACACACAAAAATGTTCTCCCGATTGTGCTAAACACAAGCTATTTCGTTTCACTTTACTCCCTCCATGATTCTTCCCGCTCTTAAAAATCACATTTGCGCACTTGACAGGAAGTTAAACTTAGTGCGGATTAGGACTTCCTACAGCTGCTTTCAAAATAAAATCTTTGTGAAACCTCGGAATTTTCTCGCTGCATTGTCTCTCTGAAAACCTTCTGGGTGAATGTAGTCTCTGGGTATATATCACCACTAATACGTGTCAAATACGGGCCAATTTTTACGCTCATATTTGGAACGCTTATAACTAGTGGCAGCGTTTGACGTTTGGAAAACACACAACGGAAGTTCCGTTTGTAAACATCCGCATGGTCCCTTTCTTAAAGGACCATTCCAGTGTTTTCGCAGTTTAGTCCAAGTGGTACCTCTGTTCCCTGTTTGTATTATCTTATTAAGATAAGGATCCCAGAGGAAAAATGTATCTTTGCCTCGGGGCAATGATACTTATGCAACTCAATGATGTATGATAATTCATGTATGACAAAAAGCAAAATTGCAGGAATGAAAATAAGAGATTAAAGTGTTAGGACACTGTCAGTAAGACTGACAACAGCAGAGTAAGGTGAAAACAAACATGTGCCAAATGTAACAGGACCAAACATGTGTATGGTTTTGAGTATGGAAAATACAAATACATTAAAAAAGGAAGAAGGAGAATAGGGGAGCAAATTTTGTGAGCGATGGGATGGTGAAAACAAGTTTGAGAATTCAAACAAAACCCCTAAAGTTTTAAGTGATGCTCTCAGCTTAAGACAATTGTGAGCTATTATATTTTATAGTTTTATAAATTCCAAGCAAAAAAACAAAGCAGGTATTAGAAACACGAATCTTCTTGCAAAGCGCACTAAGTACTTTACTTCAGAGAGCTTTTATTTAAATATGTTCATTTCCAGGTAAGTGTTTTACACTGTACACATGCACTTGTTTGCTGTTAGTACAGCAAGAATCAGATGTCATTATTCAACAGAGTAAATGAGTAGGCGAAGACTTATGAGAATTCTCAAAAATAGTATATAAAAATCATACAGGGATCCCAAGTACAGTAAGAGACTGTGCAGAGAGAACATGTCACATGTGAACATCATCATTTCTCAGACGCTGTCAATCAATATTGTACAATATTTTTTTTCAACAAATTCATAATGCTACAAATTCCTGTTAGAAATTGCACTTAACTCAGTGAAAACACATCATCATGTAACAAGGTTTTACAAAGACTAAGACATGTGCCTTATCTGTGTGATAGTTGTTATTACTCTCTTGCAGTGAATGTTTATCATTTGAATCATATGCTGTCATGTAACAAAACCATCAGAGGTAAAAGAGGGCACAGCCATGTTCCGCAAACTTTACTATGCTTAGTAAGGATTCCCTTCTAATTAAGTTAAAATAATGGGGTTATTTGTCCTGAAACTTACTGAAATTTACTGCAGTTTCCTTTTAGACTCCCATCGTGTTATCTAATTCTCACTACATCATTTTCAAAGAAAAAAAACAAAACAATTCCCTTCTCAAACACTGATTACGGTCACCATAATAGTGCAAAATATTCTCTTAGAAAGTCCATGCAGAGTGTATTTACTCACAACTGAGTCTTGTGCATACATCAGTAAAAATACAAATGCAGCTGCAGGGTGGAGGGACATTGGCTTCAATAAGGAGAATGCTATAGAAACTTCTCAATCAGCCTAAACGAAACAGAACCAACAGCTATTATCTTAAAACAAGATAAAATAAATTGGCAGGATAGACGGTCCAACATGCTTGTGATGTCGCATTGTTCCTATTTCCATACATGTATGGTCAACAGACAGTGTGACTTCACTGATATCTCCAGTGCAGCCACAACGGAAGTCTAGCGGCACAAAATAATCATAAACAGCTACTGTAAACAACAGGTTTTACATCCACCTGGATGTTCACCAAACAGAGGGAGAATCTCTCATGATTCTGGGAAACAAAGAAATTCACTACCTGATGTGTGAGTGTGTGGAACAGGCTCAGGGGAAGTGAACTCACCCAAAAAAAAAAAAAAAAATCAACTGTCATTTTTCAATACAAATTACAACAACGTAAAATGACTGAGGGAGTGGATTTATCCCTTAAGATGCATTGTGCAATTCAAACTCAAAAACTAGCTCCATGATTTGAAACCTCACAGGGGCAGATGTGTCATGTCAAATGTGTACTCTCAAAGAAAAAAAAAAAAACATGCTACCAACACTTAATACATATATTTATCTATCAATGTACACAATGTAGTAGCTTCCTGGTTTGTAACTGTAGCAGCACCTTCATATTCAAGACAAATCTCCAGTGATTAAATAAGATGATAATTAAAAATTCAGAATATCCTTTAACAAAGGGTGTGAAGACAACGGTTTCTGAAGAGAGTGAGGAGGAGAGATGAAAGCTGCGGTGGAGCTCATCTAAAAGGGATTTTCATGTTTTATTATTATACAATAAAATAATGTATAAAAAATATATATATATTTGTTTTAAATCAACAGTTCGACTTACTCAATACTCAACTATAAAATGTATCATATTTACACCAGCATCATTAGTCATACTTACTTCTTACAACTGGAGGGGAAAGGGGTGAAATAAGACACATTTAATCAGCATTTCAGAGATGTTTTTGGAGATGCCCTATGAGCACTCTTCAAAAAAAAAAAAAAATACACACAAACAAAAAAATACCTCAAGTTTTCAAATGAGTACTGTACTGGTGCTGAGTATGAAGACAAGTCTTTCCATAACCCATAGAGCAAGGCTGGTTTGAGGAGCTGTGAGAATGTGCAGGAGAACTGCAAACATAAGGGACAGGAATGCCATTGCAGACAGGGAGGACAGTGGGAGGCAGCAGGCTGATGTGTGTGTGTGTGTGTGTGTGTGTGTGTGTGTGTGTGTGTGTGTGTGTGTGTGTGTGTGTGTGTGTGTGTGTTTCAGTACACACACACTGTGGTCTTGTTATGCTGCTGAAGAATGGGGGAGACATTATTGGACTCCTTCTGCTTCTTCTCCGCGTTATGTTGGACCAGGGGTGGCCTGTTGGCAGTCCTGCGCCGGGCTTTCTTAGCCGAATGGCCTATTGACGGTGATCCATCATTAGTTCTTTTGCTGTTGGGTATCCTGCTGCCAGGTGTCCTGTCAGTGGGACTGGACTGACTGGGCAGCTCGGCACTACTGTTTGGACACAGTGGAGTCAGAGCAAACGGGTCAGACAGATTCATATGGTACAAGCTTTTGCCTCCTGATAGTCCATCCCGTCGCTCCAGGGCAGGGAGGAGGTCGCACCCAGCAGAGGGAGAGTCTTCCTCTGGAGGTTGCTGTAAGAGAACAGAGTAGAAGATGCAGGGATGATGAACTTCACTTATGCAGATGGACGATTCACTTTTCATCCTTCAATTTTTCAATCATCTCAATGTTGATGTTTCAAAATGAGCTAACAATGGACAGAATCAATTGAGTTTTAGAACATCAAAAGTGAGCTCAGAGGAAATTTAGGGAGCAGAATAAATTCTGAAAATAAATTCTAAAACAATATCAAAGAGTGTGTTCTGTTGTCTCCTCCATGCATTTCTTGTCAACCTGCCCTCACCTGAAGGAGAGGAGTGTCAGCACGGGATATAGAGGTGGGAGGACACTGGGACACCTTGGCTAGGTCAAGAAGCACCTCCTCATTGTGCAGGGTGTCCTGGGAGGTCCCAGGCTCCTGGAGGGCGATTACAATGGCACTGGTGTTATCAGCACGCAACATCCGCTGGCGCCACCGTAGCAGAGAATGGCTGACGAGCTGCCGGGCACTGGAAACCCCACATGGTGCCTGAAACATTGAAGGATGTTGTTTCAATGACAGGGTCTGTGATTATTTTTCAACTATCATTGGGCCTGTCAATCAAGTCTGCGTCTCTAAGCTTTAGTCTACAATAGAACGCAATTCAGGCAGGTAGGAAAAGAAGCCCTCCATCTATAATGATTCAAAATGATAGAAGCTAAAGTCTGAGCTACAATTTACAAGTCACTACAAGTCTTTGCTGATGTAGTTTACACTCACCATCACCTCGTCATTGTTCTGACACATGGAGATGGCCTCTTGAGGTGGCACCATGTTCCAAAGACCATCACTACCCAGGATGATGTATCGGTGTTTTCTGGGGTCGAGGGTCACTACACTTGTATCTGGCTCAGGAGAAACCACAAACTCCCCACTGTAGAAGTCATAGCTCCACAGATCACCTGTTGCAGGGAAGAGAAACTTAGCTGAAGGCACCACTGGCCAAGCAGTGTTCATGATGACTGAATGGATTAATCCATTTGGTGATGACTGTAATTCCTACCTAGAGCTCGGGCTACGGCCAGGAATGGTATCTGGTCAATGACAGTGCTACGACGGACCGGGCCATTGTGACTCAGCCTTGGTCTCTTCCAGACAACCCGGTTCACTCCAGACTTCTTGATCACACTGTCAGCAGATACAGGAGGAAAGAGAACAGAAAAGCTGGTACTTACTTCAATCATTATAAATCTCACAAAGCTAGTTTTAGACATCATGGCTGTGTTGTAATAATGGTTACACTCAGCTGCCAGTTTATACGGCAAACCAACCCAAAACCAATGCAGTCAACTACATCATGTCTGCATCCATGCAAAAGTCTTTTTTAATGCAGGTTCTAATGTTCTGTTTTTAAATTCTGCTTATTTTGGAGATATTTTCCACTGAGTCTATACCAGTTTGGTTAAAACTGTTTAAGTTAAGGTAACTTAATCGTAGTTGGTCCAGCTGACCCAAAGATATTTTTGAATATGTCATTTCACTAATACATAACAGGCTGGCAAAACATTGCTCCATTTTAACGCTTTTTAATTCAGTTAATGCAGGAAACTGGGTTTCTAAGTAGAAAAAACATGTGAAAATTAGAATTTGACTAGACCCCAAACAGACAATACATGGTGGCAGAATACCGGACCATCATGACTGATAGAAAATTAATGTAAATGCTGACATTGTACAGACTAAGTGGACACAGCCTGGGCACAGAAACAGGCCATCATAGGAAGAACTGGCTACCCAGAGGGGTCAGGACATGTTCACTTTGTCATAAAAAAGACATTTAGACAGAATCTCACTTCCTGCTATTCTATGAGGAATATAAGGATTTGAGAGAGGTTTTCTTTAAAACATAAAAAATAAAATAAACAATATATACCCTGAGTTTATCCACCTCACTGATCTACAGAAACAGCCCTATTTAAGTCTGTGTGCAGTATTAGCTGTAAAATATGATATTGCTGTAGGGTGCTGGTGCTGTAGTAAATCTTTCCAAGTGATTACATCTGTAAAAGTATTACAGCTGCCTGTGTTCTTTGATCTCTTAGACTCACTCTTCCCACACATTAGTTGAACAGAATATAACTGTTATTTAATGCCTTTTATCATACTGTATTTGATATGATGGTTGATATTTGAATATTACTGTATATGTATTGCTAATCATGTGTCAGTGTTGATAATTTTCTGTACTGTTTTGGTAATATACATTTCTGACCTGTCGTGCCAATAAAGCTGATGAGAATTTGAAAAAAAAAAAAAAGAAAAAAGACATATATATGGCCCCAGAATGAATTTAACACAAATCCTCTGTGGTTATCCCAGAATAATATTCAAACTTTAAATCCAGTGAAGGGCTAATTTTGCAACCTGCAACTCTACAAAGACAAATCAATCAGAGCGACTTGTGTACAACAAACAGTTTAGGACTCATTGCAGAAAACATGTTTCATGGATATGTGATTATTTTACTTCAATTTGTGTAGTAGTAAAGCTGAATTGCGCTGAATCTACTACATGCACAGGCTCCATTGCAATGTCATCACCACTTACTGCGCAACTGTACACCCTTAAATCTGTGGAGTTTACCCTGTCATGTAAGTGTGGTTGTTGTCCAGCCACCCAGGGGCCAATCACTACAACATCTTATCAGCAGACATGCCAAAGACTATAAAAGAACATTGTCCCTTGAGGCAGATAACATTTTGATCTACTACTGTACTAAAGAGATGCTCCTCGGTTACAATCACTTCTTTGTCATAGATAGGGGGTGGGGGTGGGGGGGTGCAGAAATACCCTTACATTTACCCAGAATTTCCTATCTGCTACAATGTGCACTTTAAAATACTGTCAGCAGCCCATGATAAACAGTTTGATTCAGTGTGGGCCCCTCAGGCAGATAAATCTTAATGAGATCCTTTTTTATGGAAAGTTATGGTTATGGATTCTGGGCAATGATGTGGAGACCAGGTTGCAACAATACTCCTTCCAATACATGAAGTTGGCTATATCAGAAAACACTACTACTATTTATCTTATATGTAAACAAAGTGCAGAGGCATGGTATCTTGTGCTTTAAGCCTTACCTCCCTCCCAGGCCTTCAATTCGCTCCCTCTCCCTGGGTAGTTCGGGTTTGTGGTCTTGTGTGACCTCCACAGCTCTGATGAATGGGACTGAGGGGTCATCCTGGATCCCTAGAACCACTGCAGAATCCCCAACATGGGCCACATACATGCGGTTTCCTCGAATAACCACTACGCTGGCAGTGGTGCCCGATGTGCTAGGAAGGCCTGTCAGTGTCTTTGGCCATTCAGCTGAGAAAATAAAAGACAGCAAATTATTATATTGCTAATCTCCATTCAATTTTATTTATATAGCGCCTTCCACAATGAAACTGGTCTCAAAGCGCTTTACAGAGACCAAGAGTCTGACCCCAGATCAGCACTTAAGGCGACAGTGGCAAGAAAAAAACTCCCTTTTAACAGGAAGAAACCTTGAGCAGAGCCTGGCTCATATGGAGCACCCTCCTGCTGATTGCCGGGCTGGGTGAAAGGGGGAAATGGAATGGGTTGGCAGTGGACAAAGATACAGAGTCAGCATTCAGATTACAGCACAGTTAGTGGATACTGTGTGCCCAGCAGATCACAGTTATGATAGGAAACAGAGCACAGAAGCAAAAAATAGCTTCTGTGCTTCATTAGACATTGTTTGATGCACTGAGCCTGACGACAACACTGTGGCCTTTAGGTCAATTCAGTAGACACAGGTCTGTCATAGAGTCAGTCTTTTCAGTGTTGTCAGAGTCAGACATGCGCCTTACAGACTGTGTGTGTGTGTGTGTGTGTGTGTGTGTGTGTGTGTGTGTGTGTGTGTGTGTGTGTGTGTGTGTGTGTACGAGCGCATATATACCCTCTCTGGCTTTGTGTGTGTATATATTATATATAGTGTATATGGACATATG
>JBBMJY010000026.1:24463900-24475870 GCA_037833715.1 Toxotes lorentzi
TGTGTGTGTGTGTGTGTGTGTGTGTGTGTGTGTGTGTGTGTGTGTGTGTGTGTGTGTGTGTGTGTGTGTGTAAAATAGCGGACGTGCCCAGGCATATCCAGGCAGACACTTCAGCAGACTGCCGGCGCCTGTACAGGATAACATACGGTGGCTGCTATGCTATTAGACGGGTTTCGGTGATGAATGATAACAAAATATGTAGTAACACGTGTACAGTGACTGCAAGAAAACAATAAAATATTTGCCGATTACATTACGGGCAATAATTTCGGAACACACCTCTATATTGGTAACCGGGTGTCTGTGAGCGCTGTGGCCAGGCTTTGTTTGGAGTGAGCCCGGTGGCTACTGCTAACTTCGTTAGCTCTGTTACCATTGACTGCTAAACTTGTTTGGCCAGTTATACATTTTTGTATTTCATTAGCAGCAGAAAGATAAACGGAGTATGGTGCCAGTTGGTCTTTTGACAATAGCTATAGCCAAAATAAATTGACTTTATTGAGTCCGTAGAATTTTCTGGTAAATATGGCTTACATTTGAGCTAGGGTGGCTAGGACCACGGTCAATGAAGAAGTAAAAACTTTCACGGTGTAGGCCACAGACTAGTCTGGTATGCAGTGATGTTAACGTTATTCAAACAGACGAACGGGTACATTTGGACTAAAACGGCCTCGTGTTGACAGCCAGTTTCATTGTATGTCATAACTTAGTATGGTGCCGGTAAACTTACGTAGCTTTTTCCACATAGCGTGGTGACAGGCTACAAATCCTTTGCGTATAGCAGAGCAGACCTCCCGGTCACAGTCGGACCAGAACCCCCGCTGCTTCTTCATGAACTCCCACAAATAGTCTCGCGCAAACTGCGCAGCCTCGCAGCCCCCGTGACCGTCAAACACGGCGAAGAACGCTACGGAACGGCGGGAACGACTCGACGTTCTCTGCAGAGCTCGCGGAGGGCTCTGACCTCCCGGTAACGGTATTTCCGCGGATGTGCTTTGGTTCTTTTCCGTTCCTAGAGGTTCAAATGTTGCATCTGAAACCGGGGACTCCTCGTTTTCACCAGTCCGGTGTGGATGTGTGGCCGCCGGCAGAGAGCTGATCGCACTGTCTCCCCCACTGCTCTCCTCTGGCTCACCCGACGTCGGCTCATCTTCTCCCGGCTCGGGCTCAACTATGATCTCGGTCACATCTTCCATGTATTTCCTCCCTCCTTGGTCGGTAAACACACTCACTCGCATCAGTAATGCGTTTTCCATTGCTCCAGACATAAGTCGCTCCCCAATGTCTAGGTATTCTTAGCATATAAAATAACAGGAGAGTACAGTTTATACCAGCGCAGCGTCCTGCCTTTGTTTATGTTCGAGCGTAGTAGGCATGCTCAAACGTGTTGACGTCAACGTCAAATCTTCTTCTAACACGAGGACGTGTCGACGCCTGTGCAGCTGTTGCCCTCTAGAGGCTGGTACCGAAACCAAATAGCGTACGTGAGTTGGAGAGAAATGTGCAGAAAAATTAATAAGAATGTGTGTATACAGTATAACATAGATGTACTTACGCCAGTGACATAGTTTTGAAATTTAACAATTTCTGTGAGTGTAAAGTGTTGACTTCCGGCTTTAATTTCATGGTGGCCACATTTGTACTGGGTGAACATGTGAGAACTGTAGAAGTCAACAAAGTAGCACTCATGTGTCAGTGCTGCTGCATTGATGAGCATTTGCAAACTACGTGGCAGACCACAAAAGACCACTGCTGTGAATGATAGAGGAGAACTTGATGTATCAAAGGCAAAAGAAGAAATGAAGAAGACACTGCATCAGCAGAACCTCTTAGGGGTCAACACCATATGCAAACCCCACTGTAAAGAAAGCTCAGTTAGTACTGATGTCACTGATATATAAAAGGAGGAGGAGGAAAAACATCATGACTGATGAGACTGCATGAGAATTCATTGGTTTAATATCTTGTCTTTAAGCAGAGCGATGATGCTGAGGATACACCCAAAGCAACCAAGGAGTTCTTTAGCACCATTGCAACTGCTGTAATTTCTCTGGATATAATTAAAACAATAACTGCATAATTATTAAACCGTGTTTCATTTATGTTTTTATTTTAAAACATCATACTTTTGGTTTGCCCCTGTCTTAATAAATAACTTGAAGGTTCTAAAGTGTGAGTATTTGGAATGTGACACATTTTGTCAATTGTGACACAATGGATAACTTTGAGCTTTAAAAATAGTTTCGTATGAATGCCAACCATCTTGGAATTATAACCATTCTTACACATAAACCCCTGAGTTCAGGAAACCAAAGAACTGAAAAAACATTAGCCTAGGCCAACAGAAATTAAAATAAAAGTTCATGTTAACCTACAAAGGAAAAACGAAAATTTAAAATGTTGTTATTGTGTATGAATGACTTTCTCCTTGTGTGTACATGTATGTTTTATCTGCCAGCTGAGGACACATCTTTATGAGTTTTGGGTGGACATGGTCTGCACATGGAATTATTGATGTGAAAAGAAACACAAGAGTTAGAGAATAAACACTATAACATCAAAGTATTATGTGTGTACGTTATTTAATTCTGTAAAACGTGATAATCTCAGCGTCCAAAATATGACTTTTTCTTTTTTGCATCGCCTGCACAATTACGTCACTGCGTCATCGCCAGTGAACGTCGGGACGGGGGCACGGAACTGCTGTAGGGTCGACGAATAATCGGAGATGAAGGAGAAAGATGGAAATTAAACAGCGGTTTTAGGATTGTAGCAGTGACTTAGCGACAGTGCGAATATTTGTATCCGCACTTTGAAGCGAATGTTGTATGAGGACTCGCGGAAGAAGTGCTTTAAACGCAGCGAGGTAGCTAATGTAGGCAGAGCTGGGGAGGGCTGTAGCTGCTGGGGTTTTTTTGGAGAGGGAAAACAACATGGCTGCGGTGGAGCTCGAATGGATCCCAGAAACACTGTACAACACTGCTATCTCGGCTGTGGTGGACAACTACAGCCGATCAAGAAGGGACATACGCTCGCTCCCAGAAAATATACAGTTTGATGTCTATTATAAGGTAAGATCTGCCAGGCATGAGGCTCAAGGTGTATCCTAGAGCCACCAGACTGTACGAGCTCGTGTGGAGTTAATCAGCTGCTAACGTTGACTGTTGGGTATCGATAACGTTACGCTGGCTCTTGAAGACGAAAAAGGATGGTCTAGCTAGCTAAGGCTAACCGCTAGACCGCCCTGCCTACATTTTCTTAAGTTCAAGCTAGTAGTATCAGATGGATAGTATCTGTATAATGAACGTTTGCTGAAGACGAATCCCTCAGCGGCGAGGACCCTGTTGCTAATTACATCAGTGAGCGTGTAAATGAATGTTGTCCGTGTTGCCATGTAAACTAACTGTTTTTGTGGGCCTGTTGTTGTCAGTAATTTATTTGACCCACTTCATTTACAATCGCCATTCTTCTGGCAAACAAACTCGTCACAACATATCTGAGCTTTTAATAGCACTCAAATGTCAATTTCCCAAAGAAACAAACACAAATTAGCCAATTATTAAAACATCATAACTGTGAAACCAGTTCTTTTTGTTCTCACCACATGTAATCAGGTTGATTGCCACACTGAAATTAAAACAATACTACTTTCGAGCCAAGAGCTGGGCCCGAGCCAGGGTTTTAGAAATACTGAGATCATGGGTAAAGCTTACTTTTCAGATGTAGCATCTGTTCCTTCAGGCCCAGGAAAACTATACTTGTCAGGATAAGGTTATATACAAACTTGGATCTGACATAGGCTTAACTTGCACAGGCAGTGAAAATGTTCATCTGTGATGAATATTTTCATCTGTGGTTGGATGGATCCAGACAACAAAACACACTACTTTTTGTTTTTACATTTTCATTATGAAAGGTGATTTTAAATTTTCTGTAAATTGTAATATTACTTGTATTATTAATATAAAGGTAGTAATTTGCCTCAGGGATCTAAATGCCATGCCATGTGTAAAAATATTAAAGATCAATATCATGCATATAATAATTACTATTAACAGTGAAATTTAATGTGTTGAACTTTAAAGATTGTGCCTTTAGTCTAAAAAAAACTCAAATCATCATCTTACAAATCATAAGCAGGATAAACCATGAATTTGTATTATAAAGATTTAGGATCTTTTCAAAAGCCTCTACCCGAGACATGCTGAAATATTTAATATTAATTAAAGAATAACGTTTCCACTCGTGACTGTCAGTTTCTGAGCTCATGAGAAGAGTTAAAATACCTTTTTTTCCAGTAAATGTAATCAATTGAATCAGTTGGCTGTAGTAAACAAGGTTACTGTACACTATATGTTTGTTGACATGAAGGTAGTCATTATCAAGTAATGTCTGTGTATGGAGGTGTTCTGGTCCTCTGTGGGGAAGGTTTTGAGAACTTGCAGCAAACCAGGTGACATCTATCTAAACTATCTTTATGAACCTGAGCCGCTGGTTCTGTGCTGTGATGGCACTATTCACCAACTCTGGATTTAGGCAGCAATACCAAAAACAAACAAAAAAATAAAATAAAAAGATATTTTCCAACATTTGATTGAATCTAATATTGCACCTCTCAGACAACTGGAGGGCAGCATTACACTCTCCCTCCTCTCCTCGCTTATTTACAAAGGCGACAGAGAGATTCATCCATGATTGTTAAGTGATTGAACTAATTTGGGGCAAAGATTCAAAGTGCTTGTATGTCATACCGGTCCAGTCAAAGCAAAGACGACGATCGACTGTGAACAAATAAAAACAGAAACCATAATCCTTCAGAGTGATAAAATACCCAAATTCTCAGAAAAAAAAACAGAAGACATGAACTTTGTATCCCCATTGTTAGGTATGCCTCATGTCATAATGGTTTAACTGTAACTCCTCATATTTCCTTACTAAGAGTAAAGGTTTTTACATTACATTCCCAGGATTGGATGTCAGTGTGTAATAAAACTACTCAAGCTAAGTTGTTAATATGCATTAATTACTGGAAAATGTATGAACCTGAAATCATCATTTAATAATCCGGGTACAAATTGTTAAAGATAGCACATTTTTGATTTGTCACGATTCCCTGTCAGATTGTTGGTGCTGACTACACTTCACGTCACCTTCACTGATATTTTATACTCTCAGCCATTTCATGGTTTCCACATCCGTGCTGCTGCGAGGGTCTGTGTGACATAAATTTCATCACTTGTCCAGCCCCTCTGCAGGCCAGTATGTGAGACCACACGGACTGTGCACACTGCAAGCACAAACTTTTTCGTGTTTTTTTTCCCCAACAAACAAACAATCTCTTCTTGCTGTCAGGATGTTAACATCATGTTTCTAGTGCACATATGTGGAATGTGCCCCCCCACACACACACACATGCCCCATTGTGATTTGTAGTGCATGCTCATCTGCAGTCCATGTACAAATCTGCGTCCGTCCTAGGGGTATGATACAGTGTTTGGACAGGTCTTTGCAGTCATTATGGATGAAAAGTTGTCCTGACCGTCCTATTTGTGTATTGTTGCACTCATTAAGGTGGGAGATGTACACAAAGCCATCACACCGAAAAGTAAATAGGCAGCTTTTCACAGTTTTAGGAGGATTTTTTTAAACTGACGGGGTAGTTATATGTGAATGTGTATGTATAATGTAAATATCTGTAACACTGAACAGAATTACCATATATGATAGGTGCCATTGTTTGTCGAAGCAAAGTAGAGTCCCACATGTTTTCTACCCTGGTTGAGAGGAAGACCATGAAACCAAACCAAACTTGTTTTGATTCAGCTGGCCTGAAAAGGGTGTTAACCTTTGCAAACTGTATGAAGAAAGGATTTCAGTGTTTGTTTTTTTGTATTAATTAGGTAGGAAGTTTAAACAAAAATAACAAACACCTCTCAAAATGGCCATCAGCCACCAGAGATTCTTGAGGCATTTATTTGTTTGCCTTTCAGTAAAGATATATTTTCTGTATGTGATTCCCATTTACTATTTACTGTGAAAATGTTCAGTGCCACAGGTGAACTTGTCAGGAGGTGAGGTACCTGTGAACACTGACCTCTGAAGTTCCAGCTTTTCTAACAGAACTCATTTTTGTGAGCTTTAGTTACAGTTTGCTTGGAAGCCTTCATTTGAACAACACCATTTTGGTAAATGATAGCATGTTTTGATCCACTGAAAGTTAACAGAGTTATCCAGTTCAAAAAGGAGCAGTAAGTTATAAAACATCCACCAGACAATAGCAGCATGTTACACAACAACAACAAATAGTAGCAAATTAAAATCACTCTGATGTCACACATCACCCCCCCCCCTCTCAGACCCCACCACAGCAGAGAGTCATTGAATATAACAACTTCCAGCTCAGTGCATTTTGATGACAGGCTAGACATCAGCAATTTTTTTGTTTAAACCCCTGAACAGCAGACATCATTTTCAAAAGCATCACTTAAAACACAGCCGTGACAGAAACCAGGATGAAAAACAGGACAGAAAGTCCACCGTTAGTGACAGATGTGACAGTCCGTACTCTTCTGTACACTTCTGCGAAGACATTATGTCCCCCACCTCAATGTTACCAGTCAGATCAGTTATTACCTATAGACTCAACATTGTGCCACTAATGGAAGAGCTGACGTCTATATTATTGTCATTGAGTCTCATGCTCATCTTTCCCTCCATCTCTGTGTGTCTCTTAGCTTTACCAACAGGGCCGGCTCTGCCAGCTGGGAGGAGAGTTCTGTGAGCTGGAGGTGTTTGCTAAAGTACTGCGGGCTTCAGACAAAAGGTAAAAACATAATGGGACTACGCTGAGCCTGAAACCTCACACTATCCACAGGGACTCATCAGCTGTCTAAAAAAAATCCTCCCAAAGGCTGTGGTCCCTTGGAAGGAAGGTAAACAAAGCACTTCATGCTCTATGTGCTCAAAACTGTATTAATTAAATAGTTGATGTAGTTGGACATTGTTTGCCACATGTATGGACCAGTTATCGGTTGCTTTTCACTTGTCACTCATTTACTTTTTTTATTTATTTATTTACCTACTCTGATTAAGCTGTTACAAAGTTACAAATGAAAAAGGGGTTGTGAAAGCAGACAAATGGAACCTTGATATGCCCGGTAGGCCTAAACATCGAAGCCCTTAAAGACCCTTAAGGTTAAGGTACATTATTGATGTGTCTATAGTGTTATCTGTGTGCTGTATGTTGTTACTTTCAGTCTGCAGTGACAGCCTTAATGTGATTAAAGCCATAGCAGTTGTCATCTGCATTGTTATTCATTGATTGGTCAGATGTTCAGTCTGTCAAGACGCCCAATAGCTGTCTTTTTATAAAGACTTAAATGTAAGCCATGTATTAAACAATGTATTCATCACCATTGATCAGCAGCCTTATAGTTCCCCTAAACTGACATGGTCCATTTCATTGTCCTCCTCACTGCAGACACCTCCTGCACCACTGTTTCCAGGCCCTGATGGACCACGGAGTGAAAGTTGCCTCAGTTCTGGCGAACTCCTTCAGCCGCCGCTGCTCCTACATCGCAGAGTCTGACGCCCACGTCAAAGAGAAGGCCATCCAGTTTGGCTTTGTGCTGGGTAAATAATGAGGGGGCAGGGGGGTGTGATTGAAATACAAGCATGAGGAAACAATGAGTGAGTCAGTGGAGGCCATTCATTCCACCCAGTGATGATGTCAGGAGTTTAGCTGATAAGAAAAAAAATGCATCAGAAGTCACTGGCACTGATTCAGCATAAGTTCATAATACACGGACCGTACATGCAGCCTGTTGCAGTTGCTCCTTCTCGTTACAAGCCTTTTTGAATGCTATAATTCAGTTACGCTACCATTGCGCAGCAGTTCCACGGTTGCATTGTTTGCAGTTGATGGCACTGAAGGTGGCTGGTATAGTGACCAGAGTAATGCACACCCCCTTAGAAATTAGGAGGACAAACAGAGGATACAGAGGAAAAATTAAGGGACAAGGAACAGAGCTGGGTCCAGAGAACAGAAACTGATGGAGAAGAGTGTATCTCCCTTCTACCATCAAGGGCAATAAAGAGATCACTGGACACTAAGATGGACGAGGTAGCGCCCCTAGTGAGGAATCAGAGGGACGTCAGTGAGCGTAGTGTTATATGTTTCACAGACATGGCTACAGTAAGATGCTCCAGATCCCATCATTGGCATCAGTGGCTGGTCAGATGGTTCAGGTGGACAGGATGGAACGTTTGTGCAGCTCAGACACTGAACTGTTAATCATGGGTCTATGTCCATACTACAGTCTCAGGGAGTTCTCACACACCATCTTGTTTATTTCTCCCTCTGCTAACCCAGCAATTATTATTATTTTAAACTAGTCACTTTTTTACTTTTCCCCCACTTTTCTGTGGGGGATCAATAAAGTTTTTCTGATCTTGATTAATAATTTAATAATTTGAAAATTCAGCCTCGAGAATTCAAAACACCAGGCTTGAAGAAAATAATCGTTTCTAATTGTGCCACATTTATATTACTGCATTGGATTGATTAAGGAGTAGAATAGACACTATATTGTATGTCTGCAGTGACATTTTCATTAACATGAAACAGTAACTGAGGTTCAGTTGCTGATGGGACCTCAGATGGAGATAGTGTAATGGTACATATCAAACCGCGAGTGACTATGGCATACAGCCATTACCTCTATGGCAATTAAGCAATAGCTTTGAACAGTAGTGTTCACTTAGGCAGACAGTTCTTTGGCATCCTACCTCAGCATCTACACTGACTGCCACCAGATGTAAGTCACGATTTTAAAACATTTTGCTTGTCCTGTGGTTTTGTCCAAGCAAGTTATTCTAGGTCAAGCCTGTTTCTCATTCTGGAAAATATCTGCCAAACAGTTCACGTTACGAGTACGTCCTGATAAGATGCCAGCTGGATCACCATTTTTAACACGATCAGTGCTTCTCCTCTTGGTTGGAGGTTTGCTAAGCAGTAACATGGCTGACTAACAAGCCATAGCGGAGACTTGGTGTGTTTCTTTCTATGATTTCACCGTGCTTGCACTTCTGGCTTGTTCAGTGTTAGAACTCTACAGATGAATTTCTCACCATTTTAACAAACACCTGTCAGATTAGACACTGTCTAATATGACACACACACACACAGTTTGCAATGTGAGATTTGTTTTGTATAAAGCTCTGATCAAATGTTTTCTAAAAACACTCAACAAAACAGCAGTGACCACAGGTGAGGCTGAATCCTCCTCCCCTCTGACTTGGAGACGGTTACATTAGTCTGACGCTTTTTGATTCCAGGTGGGTTCTTGTCTGATGCGGGCTGGTATGGAGATGCAGAGAAAGTGTTTCTGTCGTGCCTGCAGCTCTGTACGCTCCACAGTGAGGTCCTCCATTGCTACCGGGCTGTGGAATGCTGTGTCAGGTCAGTCAGAAAAAATGGTTATATTTACCAAGAACCTCCCTTTATTTTTTTCTTTGAGCAGAATGTGTTAATTGGTTCTGCTTTCAGTCTCTACTGTGTGAAAGTGCTCTTTGTAAGCAGAGGGCCAGCTTTAGTTTGATACTCTGCAGCTGTGGATCTGTGGATCATAAGTACAACAATGATGAGCAGCAGAGATGAGCACACCAGCCTGTGTTTACATGTAATCATTTTGTGAATCCAAGTTTTACTGTGTCTTGTCCACACAGGCTGCTTCATGTCCGCAATGGCAACTGTAAGTACCACCTGGGGGAGGAGACCTTCAAGCTTGCCCAGTCTTACATGGACAAACTAGCCAAACATGGCCACCAGGCCAACAAGGCAGCGCTATATGGCGAGCTTTGTGCCTTGCTCTTCGCCAAAAGCCACTATGATGAGGTATGAATCTTTATGAATCTAACCACTGTACGAAGTGAATTAGTTTTAAAGTATGGTGCTGGTGTTCATCATTTTGTCCTTGTGTCACAGGCATACAGGTGGTGTATAGAGGCCATGAAGGAAATTACTCCAGGGCTGCCTGTCAAAGTAGTGGTTGATGTCCTCCGGCAAGCCTCCAAGGTAGCATTCAGATTGGTGGACCCTATGTATTTATATTAAAAAATGAGTCAGTGCTGGGGTTACAGTGTCTGCACACAGTGTACCCACACTGCTACAGACCAGCATTTTGTTGTACCCTGTAAGGAAATCCTTAGAGCTGTAGTCAGACATGATTGTATGAAGTTTCCACTGTGTGTTTCTGCCGCAGGCCTGTGTGGTGAAGAGGGAGTTCAGAAAAGCAGAGCAGCTGATCAAACATGCAGTGTTTCTAGCAAGGTAACCTGCTGTGTCTTATAAGTCTCAGCGTTATTCTTGTTCTTTTTTTTAATGTTGTGGATTCTGAACGTTCGGTGTCTTACAGAGAACATTTTGGACACAAGCATCCCAAGTACTCCGACACACTTCTAGATTATGGATTTTACCTATTAAATGTAGACAACATATGCCAATCAGTGGCTATTTACCAGGTAGGTAGAGTCATGTTTTGTTATATTGTCACTTTCGTTCAGAAGCGTGTGGAGATTTATGTATATCTGATTGAAATTGCAGACAGCGCTGGACATCCGACAGTCTGTGTTCGGGGGGAAGAACATCCACGTTGCCACAGCCCATGAAGACCTGGCCTACTCCTCATACGTGCACCAGTACAGCTCTGGGAAATTTGACAACGCTCTGTGAGTACAATGAATCTAACAAACTCAGTACCATTCCTAGGCTGGCTGTCTAATTACATTAGACATGAGCTTCCTTGTAGATGCAGCATATGATGATGACTCGCACTGCCATGGTCTGTCCTGTTACTCGCTCTGCGTGGATTAATGTTACGTGGGTGTATGAATGTTGCATGTTAAAAAGCAAAGGCCCTGAGAGAGATTTAAAGACGGCAGGGAGCCCAGTGGAAGATGTTTTTGTCTTTTTAAAATGACAAAAAGTTGAAGTGGTCCTTTCTGTACACAAAGGGCCTCATTCAAATTGAGTAATGCTCTGAGGTCCTCTGAGACCCTGAGTCACTTTTGCAATATATATGCTACAAAACAACTTCATTCCTAGGGAAACACTGGACTTTCTCGGAAGTGTTTACCCTGAGTAGAATACAGTTTTATGACAAGCCTGAATTGCATGCCATGTTTTGGTGTCAGATGCAGTGTTTGTCCCCCCTCAGATTCCACGCAGAACGTGCCATAGACATCATAACTCACATTCTGCCTGAGGACCATCTGCTACTGGCCTCCTCCAAAAGAGTCAAAGGTAAGGCAAGTTTCTTGGAGATGCTGGGCTGCTGCCCACTGTGTGGAGGGTACGATGGGAAGCATCAGACAGCCACTCCTTCTTCAGACAAGAATAATAGAACAGCCCTAAGGAAAATTCCATGATCCTTGTGCAGGACCAGAAGATATGACCATGATAGGCAAAGTGCTTTCTTCTTGACTGGTGTTTGTACTGTGTAAATGTGCATCTAGGTTTGTTATAATGGCAGATCTATTTGTAATAATACAGTATGTTGCCTTTTGAAGGGGTTAAGAATGTGAAGCTATGTTTGTATTTACAGAGAATGACTGTTGCTTCCTGGTGAATGTCACTTTTAGTAATGGTTAAAGAAGTCTAAGATCAGCTTACTATTCTTTATTGATGGCCTTTCCAGCCCTGATCCTGGAGGAAATTGCCATCGACTGCCACAACAAGGAGACAGAGGAGCGTCTTCTGCAGGAGGCTCATGATCTGCACCTGTCCTCGCTTCAGCTGGCCAAGAAGGCCTTCGGAGAGTTCAACGTCCAGACAGCCAAACACTACGGCAACTTAGGACGACTCTACCAGTCCATGAGGAAGTTCAAGGTGGGTGGAGAAGGTGTGTGTGTGTGTGTGTGTGTGTGTGTGTGTGTGTGTGTGTGTGTGTGTGTGTGTGTGTGTGTGTGTGT
>JBBMJY010000026.1:24475970-24495405 GCA_037833715.1 Toxotes lorentzi
TGTGTGTGTGTGTGTGTGTGTGTGTGTGTGTGTGTGTGTGTGTGTGTGTGTGTGTGTGTGTGTGTGGTGTGTGTGTGGTGTGTGTTGAAGATATGTAAGGATGGATTTTTTTTTCATGTTTTCATCAGATTAAATTAATAATGTAACACAGGATCATCGAACATTAAATTCAAGCATCACACGGGTCTTTGTGATCCCATTTTATTACATGAGAGATTTGCGTGATAGATGTCCTATCATAATATTAAGTTACAGGTGCAGTGACAGTGACGATCCTTACTGAAAGTGATTAATAGCTACAGATGTTTTATTGCTTCCAGCATCTAAAACGGGACACAGAGAAGAATCGAAAATGTTGTTTTCTCAACCTGGGGAACATGATAGGTTGCAGATAAATGTGAGTGTGGTGCATCAGGCCTACATAGGTCAGCACTTTAATGTAGAGATGGTAGTTATGGCTTAAACTAATGAAGAGAAGGTAGAGTGGAACTTAAAGTTACAGTAAGACTGTCTCTGTAATCCTGTTCAGATTTATGAAATAACTCCAGACGAGCATCTAACATCTCACAGTTAACATGACACTAAAACTCTATATAATGTGTATAATAGTGTTGAAACCTTACGAGCATTATAACCAGGTATAACAGAAGCACAGTAAAGCATAACCACTGAACTTTAACCCCACAGTGACACAACCTAAACTTACTATGTTTGAACACAGCCAGTGACTGTGGAAAAGGATCAGCTGTGGTGCACATTGGAAAAACACAACGTTTCCTTTCACTGCTTTGTGTAAATATTTTTTATTTTGCTGTGTTATCCATATCGCTGTATGTCTACCAGGAGGCGGAGGAGATGCACATCAAAGCCATCCAGATCAAGGAGCAGCTTCTGGGCCACGAGGACTATGAGGTGGCTCTGTCCGTGGGTCACCTGGCGTCTCTCTACAACTACGACATGAACCAGTATGAAGACGCAGAGAGGCTCTACCTGCGCTCCATCGCTATCGGTCAGACACGGGGAGGGGACAGAGCAGCTGCTCGTGCTGGGGGTCACTTGTTATCATTGTGTGGTTTTCTACAAAGAAACAAATACTACTTTACTCACTTCATTGTAAATGTAGTGATTTGTGTACATGCCAGGACCCTGTACTAGTCCTGTAAAGCTAAAGCTAAAATTCAGCATGATGATTTACACTGACTGTAAGTGAGCCTGCTTCTTGACACCGGAACTGTCTGTCTGCTCCAAAAGTGCTGCTTCAGAAATGAACCCAGTTCTGAGTCCTGGGTTCTGAAGCCCATGGTGGAGCATTAAGTTAGCCATCAGTAGCCTAATTAGCTTGATTTCATACGTGATACATAATGTTTGCTTCGTCCCCACAGGCAAGAAGCTGTTCGGAGAGGGCTACAGCGGGCTGGAGTACGACTACCGAGGCCTGATCAAACTCTACAACTCAGTGGGAAACTACGAGAAGGTGTTTGAATACCACAACGTGCTGTCCAACTGGAACCGGCTGAGGGACAGGCAGTTTGCTGTGGCAGACGCCCTGGAGGATGTCAACACCACACCCCAGCAGACCCAGGAGGTAGTCCAAGCTTTCTTATTGGCTCAGAGCTTGGGCCCCACCCGCCCCTGTCTCGGCTGATTGTTATGAGGGATGAATGGAAAAAGAAAGAAAAAAGAAAAAAAAAAAGAAAAAGACAAGTGGGCTTTAGCCGGGCGAGGATGTGAAACAAGCCCAAATGTGATGCTTCAAGTTGCACACAAGTAATTAGTAATACACAGTAAATTCAAGCATCATTGGCAAGGTAGTTGGCTTTGTAGTCGACTGCAGCTGCCAGTGTGCACAGACACACACACACACACATTTAATCATTCAATTAAAAAAAAAAAGAAGAAGTAGAGAAGACACCGTTACCAAACCTCATTGACACCCACACAAACCACCGAGATGCAACTTCAGACTGGACGCAGCTTCACCCCACAGAGCAGACTGTTGCATTTCTCCAGGAGAAAGAGGACAAATGACCGAGGGGGAGAAATAAAAAAATGAAATAAAAATAAAACAAAACTCAGATATCCTGTAAGGATGACAGATGACCTCTCCTCTTCTCTGGTCTCACTCGCCTTTTTTCTTTTCAGTTCGGATTTTTTTTTTTGCTTTTGTATTTGAGCCAGTCGAGCTCTGAATGCCACGCGAGACTCATCACACATCCAAATCAAGGACCCCCACCCCCCACATCTGTGAACCATGCGTCTCAGCCCACATCCACCACTCCATCATTTCTCGGTGAATCACAGACGGAAGTTGTCGAATGTTTTTGACACGTGTACAGTAAAATAATACAGCAGATTGTACGCCTGAGTTTCGGCTTGAAGGTTTAGTTTTTTGTTTTTTTTTGTTTTGGGAGGGGGGGGTCGTTTCTTTGCGAGGAAATGGAAGTGGACCTTAAGAAGACGTCCTGTTTTGAACTGCTCGGCGGGGGAGCAGTGAAACAGTGGAATGTGTTGAACCAGTGGTTATATTGTTACACACATAACAGGCTTCACAGGTCTTGTTTTCAACCGATTTTATCTGTTTTTCCAGCTTAGTCCTGACATAGCATAATTAAAATGCCAATAACTTATATGCAGACGTGTATGTTTATGTAGCCCTTTGTTTTATGCTTTTCCTACTGAGTGAGCCCTGAATTCTGAGAGGAACAGCTCAACACCATTACTTTAAAAACAGAGGAGTGATAAGAGGAAGATGCTACATGTACAGGGGCTTAAACGCCTCCCTTCCTTCAATAATCATGAGTCGCGGCTTCAGGTATGAGTGTGTACGTGTGCGTCAGTATTCACAGATAGAAACTCTGGGTGCCCAAGTGCTCCACTGATGACTACCAGCCTTACACCAGCTTGCAGTTACCTGTCTGTAGACGGACCCATATTTCTAAGTGCTAAATAAACTATTATACCCTTAAGGGCACTACAATGGGGACCAATATTGTACATTTTTGTGTGTAAGTGTGTGTGTGTGTGTGTGTGTGTGTGTGTGTGTGAGAGAGTGAGAGTGTGTTGCCAGCCTGTCTACCTGTGCATCTGGCCTTTCCTCTCCACTCCATCCTGTCAGAGATCCCATTAAAGGAACACTGTGTATGATTTAGTGCCATCTAGTGGTGAGGTTTCAGATCGCAAACCAGCCGAGGACACCTCCCTTTCCCAGGGTGGAACCTTAAGGTCATGTAAGAACACCAAAGGCCCTCTCTACAGCCTGTGTTTGGTTTGTCCATTCTGGGCTACTGCAGAAACATGGCAGTGGAGGACTCACTCCCTGTGTAGATATGAAGGACTCAGTCTAAGCTAATGAAAACACAACAACTCTTTCAACAGTTTCAGGTGATTATATGAATATTTTATTCCTTTTCTTCCAAATAGAGCCTCTTAAATCCTACACACTGGTCCTTTAATGCAAAGGTTTTTTTGTTTTTCTTTTTTTTTTAAGCTTTTCCATCAGCCTCTGAGTATTTTAGACCAAAATCTCATCTGTTGTGTCATTAACAGAGCTGGACTGTCTTCATCTCAGTGTCTTCAATCAGAATGGATCAGGGGGAGAAAACAAGCTTTGACACAGGATTTTAACATTTTATGATGCTCATGTTGTAATTAGTCATCAGTAAAAATGATCTGAAGCCAAATCTTTCCCAGAGGTCTGACGCTTCTTTGACTTTGTGTGGGTGGGGTGGGGGCGGGGGGGGTGGGGGGGTGCAGTGGTTCCCAAAGTGTTACCAGATTTTTAAGGCTGATCAGTGTTGACATTTGCGTGTTTATAAAATATGTGTCCAGTAATATTCTACCTTTTTACATAAACACACAACATAAAAAAATGTTCAGTATTAACCAAACATAAAGCTCATGTGTTGTTACACCAGACATGGTAACAATGCAAACACGAACCTGTTGGTGCCCTCTAGTGGACAGACTGTGTAACAGTAATTTGATATTTCTGGTATTTCTCTGCTGACATTTGCTCCTGTAATATGATGAGCTGCTATCAGCCAACATACTGCTCTGTTCACTTCATCAGTCTGACTTCTTACCCATGAACACTTGTGTGCACAGAGATTCAGTGTATGAGGCCTGGAGAGGTCTCTCTCGTTCCAGTGATGATTTGAGGGTCAGGACACCTGGTGAGTGTGGTTGGGAACCACTGATGGCTCCAGTGGTTTTAACACTACAAGTTCCAGCGGAACTGAAAAGAAAAAAAAAATGTGCATGAAAACTGGAGTAAACCTGAGGGACACCAGAAAGGAAATGTTACTGTTGCATCTATTTATAATGCATTTTCAGAGATGGTGATCTCTGATCCCAAACCAGTTAGAGGTGTGGTCAGAATTCAGATAAACTGGGCCTGTAAGGTAGCACAGAATGAGCGGTCATAGCTGTGTGTTTTGTGTTCTTGTTGTTGTGCAGAGAAATAACTGATGAGATTTTGCTCTCAAATGTTGCTCACTGATGGAGAACATGAAAACATGAGTGTGATGCCTTCGATGACCCCCCCCCCTGTATTTCTTTTTCTTTTTAATGAATGAAGAAAAGAAGCTTTGCCTTGCTGTTGCTTCAGTGCCGTCGGACGTCTCCCTCTCTGTCAGTGTTGTGAATTAGTAACTCCAGCTGAGGAGGAACCGGCCTTAACCCCCCCCACCCCACCCCCTGAGGTCGTTTCCTGTTGGTGGGTTTTTCCGAGCCGTTGGCAGGAGGTTTCTGCCTCCTCCACGAGAGTTCTCTCTGCACCACCTGTGACATTTCTAGAAAGATTGTTGACATGAAGCCTTTTTGCCCAAACATTAAAAAAAAAATTTAAAACTGAATTTTTTTTAAACGGTGTATAAGTGAGTTTTTGTGGAGTTTTTCCTTTAACCCTGACCCTGAGAAACCAGCTGACTGACAGAATGTAGGAGACATGGTTTGACTTGACAATAAGTACGGATCATCAGGGTGATCTACTGATATCTGAAAGGGAATGAAACAGTTCGGGTACTGGAGGGAGGTCGAAGGTCAAAGGGCATGGGCTCGCTGAGAATGTTGGTACAAATAAAAGCTCAGAGTACAGCTGTGATGTCTCCTTTTCTCTCGGAGGGTTCGGACGAGACGACTGGCACCTAATGTGACGAGGGGATGTTTCACTGTTGTCTTGTTTACTGCTTCACTGTTAGCTGCAAAAACATTAAAACCTGTATCATTGATCACAAACGCCACATGCATTTTTCTCTTGTGTGGATGCTTTAATCTGCCGTTTATTATCATTATTACTCACATCCCGGTGAAATGAACCGTCGTAAACATGCAGGACCAGGTGGACCAGGTGGACAAGACCACGCCTCCGGTCTGCCAGTACTTTTATTGTTCAAAGTAATAATAAATATCAGGGACAAAAACAAATAAAGCCTCAGCGTAGCTTTTTTAAGAGTCAACACACCAAGAAACATAAAAAAATATAGAAATACATCTTTCAAAGAACAAATCCATTCTATTCATTCATATTAAATGTGCCTGTAACATGAAAACACTGGAACTAAACCCTTGTTTTTGGTAGTAATGCCCCTCTTTGTATTTATTACAGTTTTTGATAGTCTGAATTCTTTTTTCCCCCTAAACCACAGTTTACCACCACTTCAGCTAAAGCTTAAGTTTTCCACAGTACAGGAGTAATATACTGTTGTCGTGGCGTCAGCAAAGATATTCACATTGTATTTTATTTTTTTGCAGCAGGTGGAAAATACACATTTGCTGATGTACAGTATGCTACAGCTTTACCATAGACCTGCTGACGTTCCTGTAACAGTCTCAGAAAATGTTAATTTCAGTCTTTTCTGACTGAGAAGTAACTGGATTCTGTTTCCTGTAAATAAATAAGAAATAAGATCCGTCTTCCCTTTAACGGCTCAACAAACCACGCCACCCTGCTCCACCTGCTCCACCCGCTCCACCCTGTTACCTGTGGTTCGCAGTCTCACAGGTAACAGGGTGGAGCAGGTGAGATGAGATACACACATTCATGTGCACGTACGCCTGATATGGTGTCTAATATCTCAGATGAACACATGACTCTGCTGAGCGGCTTTCAGTTCTTCTTCTCTTCCAGCTCATCGTGGGTGAGGTGCTTAATATGTGTCCATATGCACCACATCTGCAGAGGGATGACAGTAAAGCCACATTTAGCCACAAGTCCTTCAGTTCTTTAGAACAACTTTAGTCATCATGGTCACAACCAGCACAGGTTACTGGCTGTTTAAAGGACGAGCTCCTACCTCTGCTGTTAGAGCCAGTAGTCGACCCACAGCCAGCAGCATGATCCCCAGAGCCTGGATCCACAGAGGCAGGTACAACCAGTGAGACAGTAAATCCCTCTGATACCCATACAGCCACAGAGGGAGGCAGTGCAGCCCGCTCACCACCCACACGCCCAGCGGCGTCCGAAACCCTACAGCACCAAGTTCAAATTAACTCACAGCACCTGGGATTCGTCCCGAGCTCGACATCAGCAGTGCAGAGACAGACTTGTTACCGTTTGCCATGATGGCCTGTATGAGTCGAGGGCTGGAGGCGAAGCTGTTCTTCCAGTGGCTTCCTCTCGTATTGTGGTTACACACAAACACGCACCACTCCAACGCCGACACCAGCCAGCCCCACTAGAACACAACACACACGTCAATCAAGAAACTGGTAACACCACTATAAAAACAAGTAATAAGTAATAGTAATAAGAATGCAGGGACTGATTTCTTGGCTCCTTTGTATGAACAGATCCTCCTTTCAGTGACAGAGACCATTTCAAAGACACGGTGTGTAATAATGTGTGTGTGTCATTTCATTTGGATTATCCAGTTTCTAATATGACAGTCATGCAGCAACATCAGAGCCTGAAGTGTGTGTGTGAATGTGTGGAATGTTCTGCAGCCACCGGACCTCAAACAGCAGGCTCCACAGCATGCCTCTGCCCAGATTGTCCACCACTACATCCAGCCAGGCCCCAAACCTGGAGCTCTGGTCCAGCCTCCTCGCCAGCCACCCATCCACTCCTGCAGAAGACATTATGACATACTGGAGACAGAATACTGATGTCCTGTGCCCTCTGTCATATTTTATATGATATTATAGAATGCAGCTTGTCTTATGCAGATAAGTGTTCAATGTACCAAACCCTCAACGCTACATTACCATCAAGAGCAATGGAGACTGAGTAAAGAGGGACAAACACTGCCGGTGTCTCACAGGCAGCCCACACAGCCAACACAAGTCCAATCCTAATGTATCCTGAAAGAGACAAATACATACATGAGAAACAGTACTTCCTGGTGAGCAGCCCTCTAATGGTCTTTGCTGTTGGTTAACCCCTTTCAGGATCCACCCTGCCCTGAGACCAATCTTTGCACTCACCATCCAGTTAGAGGGTAAACAACCAGATACTGCCTTACCCCGTGAAACCCCCGCAGATACACTGCTCGCAGCATATACCAAAAAGGACCTGCAGTGAGAGGACTACGCACATACTCATAGAACTGGAGTTATGGATAGGGCTTCATCACTCCCCTGTCCATGCATCAACAGTGGGGTGAACCAACAGAGCACAGAGATACCCAGCCCTCTTAGCACAGACAAACACGTGCAGCAGCGTGGTAGTCTTAATCAGCATCAAGTATTAATGGACACCCAACAGAGGGCACAAATGTGGGTCTGATGTACGACTGTATCACAGTAACACCTCCTCTTCAATACCTCCCATCTTGGACGTCTTTGCCCAATTTAGTTCTCTCTCCGGATATCGGATCAGTTAGTCTAAATCCCAACTAAGGCCTCTTAATCCATCCTTAAACCCATCTACACTCCCACCTCATATTCCAGTGGTTAAGTCTTTTAAGTATCTAGGTTTTAACCATCCCTCTGTACAATCTTGTACAATCTATGTCCATGAGGAACTTTCAAAACATCCTAAGACGAATGGACAAAGACTTGGATAGTTGGACAAAATGACCTAACTCTTTGTCAGCTCGAATCTCCATAATCAAAATGGAAACTGTTTACAATATGACACCATTCCCTCCCCCTAACACCAAATAGTTATTGGGACAAACCAGACAAAGTAATATCTAAGTTTGTGTGTGGTGGCGAACGACCACGTATTCCTCTGTCCACACTGCAAAGAAGTAAAACCAAAGGTGGCTTAGCTGTCCTAAATTTGAAACAGTGTTTTAGGTCATATTTGTTGCATCCTGTGTCAACATGGTTTGACCCCAATGCTCAGGCCTCGTGGAGACCGACAGAGGAGAACCTTCCCTCATCGCTTACAGGACCTTGTTTATTCTGCATTGCCTCCTAAACTTGCCAAGTGTCAGCTTGGTCCAGTTATGTCCTCTTTACTGTCAACATGGAACTTGGTAGAAAAATCACTCAGACCTCTTTAAAATGGCACATTCATATCTCTGTATTTAATAATGTAAATCTTATAACAAGAGGAGCCTGAAAAAGGTATCAGTGCTTAGCCAGACATGTTGGATGATAAAGGGAGGAGATCTTTAAATGATTTGGGTTCTATGTATAATGTCCCCTAGATGCTCATTTTCCTTATCCTTTCCTTCAGCTAAGGCTACCAATACGAACGTACGGAGGCCCCAGAAGGGTGTAGCTCTAACAAGGCATTCACTCCATTCTCTGCAGGACGTGAGAGGTGTAGTGTCTAGAATATATTTACTCTGCAAATCTCTCGTCCATCAAATCTGGGGCAGGGATCTTGGCTGTGGATGACATTCGCTGATTAACCGTCTGGAACAGTTTAGATGGCACTTCCAAAAATCTAAGCACAAACTCATGCACTTTACATTTCTGCATTACATCTGATGCCCTAATGGTGACACAGGCTCTTTTCTACACATGCACTGGGGTCGTCCATTTCTGGAAAATTGGTATCTACAACCTTAACTGACCTACCTGATATTAAAGTGCTATTTTGCTCCTACTGGATGATACCTCCTCTATAGATCCACGCAGCAAAAAAGATGCTGCCTGCTTCCTCATTCTCTCTGCCGGAATCACTGACCACAGTCTTTATATGGATATCGTACACAGAGTTGTCAGTACACATGATGCCAAACATTCAACATCAGTGCCTGCACTTCCCTTTCTGACAAAGTGCTTTCTGCACACACACTAAGTCACAGAACATATAAGGTTATTGTTAAGCAAATAACAATAACCTTGCAACTTCCCTTGTATTTCAACAAATTTGCCCTATAGTTATTATACGAATTTCCTTTTTTTTTTCTCCCCATAGTTTTCTTCTCCATTTTGATACACTGATGCCAATTGTAACGTGCACTGGGTTGCCATCGGGAGTGTTGGAGAGTTGGGCTTGTTGTGTATTTCCCTTGTGTATGGCGGTTTGTTACCCATGTAAAACAACAGTAAACCCGATAACAGCAACAACAAAAACATGGTTTTCTCACCAATAATATTGGGCCAGTACAGCAAAACTTGGAACCCCATCTCCACTTTCCACGTTACGGATGATGCAGCCTCATTCGCGACCTGCCTTTTAAGATGAGCTCTCTACCTATCAGAACACGCACGCTGCATCTGTCGTAACGGATCCACTGACATAACCATATTTGTATCTTCCTACGCTGTCCACGAGCTAGTAAAGTATTGTTGCTTTAGCTATGGCGTGCTGTGGTCGCTTATCATGTGCGTCACACCGACGAGGGGACGTAAGCCTGTAAATCTGCCGTTCGCGCAGAGCGATACGCCAAACTCCAGTCTAAAATGTGGAAATTTAATAACACCATACCAGTACGTTTTTAACATGTAAAGGTTTAACTTTCGGTGTGGTACATGTTCATTGCAAGGAAATAGCTAACCAATTAAACGGTTGAAAATGAATTAAACTTAAAGCTCGAGATCTGTCGAAGTCATGAACATCCCCAAACAGAACCCAAAACTCGTACATTTTTAATGGAGTTCGGCCTAAACATGAGAAGGGCAACGACCCAGATTAACCAAGTCTTAAACAAAATTCTTCATTTGTGCATAGAATTTAATTACAACCAAGTACATAATCGTAATAAACATTACTTAGTTAAAAACTTTTAAAGTTATGTTTATTTGTATGTTGTATGCACTTTCTTTGCTCCTTGCCCTGTCGCTGCGCTGAGCGTCAGCTACTGTTATTTAGAAGAGTAACCACAAGATGGGGCTACTCACACTTCTTTACTTAAGCTGCACACACTCACACAGCTTGGTATGTCTGCGCATAATGAGTCAAAATGCATTTTTTTATATAGTTCGGAAAAAACAAATGGAAACACTATGGAGAAAATGATTTTGAAATAAGGCATTTCAATCTGTCACCTCGGTTGTATTTACAAGCATTTGAAGAAGCTGATCAACTGACCTGTAGAGTCAGATCATGTGACAGAATGGAGGCGTCGCTGAAAACATTCACCCGTTCACCACATACACACACCACCAGGAACCCTATTTCACAATAAATGGATAAGGCGACGAACACTTCTGCTCAACTCAGCTCGTAACACTTATTTACTCACATTGCAATGAAATGAGGGGAGCATGGGGGCCAAAGAGTCGAGGATAGGATTCCTGTCGTATGACGAGGCCGTCAAGAGAGGTAAGCCGAAAAGCAAGTGACTAAATCCACCTTAGTTGCGCTAGCTTAGCTGAGTATCTGCTATTAGGCTAGCCTGGTAAATATGAGGAGGACGTCCCGACCATACACTAAAATCTAGCGGTTTAAAATGGCATTTGTTATTGTACAATGTAGAGACTGATCAAAAAACAACACACAGCCTCTACGGCATCGCTAGGATCCATAATCGAAATCGGCATAGAAACATTTCGGAAAGCTGCCGGGATTTTAGTTATATGTTAAGGTTAACAGTAGCTTAGCCTGTATTTTCAACTGTCGTCTCCCACCCAAAACACACTATGTTAGGCTTCAGAAAGAAGCGTTTCCTAGTAAATACATCCTAAATAAATTGCAGTCAAAAGTCGATTTACGGATTCTTTCTGTCCCGAAATCAGATATTCTTTATAGCAATATCGAAACAGCACCGACTGACATTTTATAAAGCGTGTGCCTTTGCTTATAAGCCATGTCACGTAAAATTGACCGATTTTTGGACTGTGCTTGGTGTGACGTTCTCTCCATACCTGCGAAAGCGTTACTTGTGTGGCAAGGGATGGGCTGGCTTGACAGTATTTTATCAAAACAGTTGTGCAGACAGCTCTGAATGTGTGTTAACTTTTTTGTGGCTGACAGTACAGTGTGCCTCTTAGCTTACATCATCTTAGCTAGCTGCCGCTGAGAAACGTTTATATCTGTGCTGCTACTAGCTTACTTACCTAGCTAGACAGTTAGCTGGCTCGCTACAGCTAAGTTCCCAGAGGGAAATGCCTCCAGACTGTTTGTTTTATTCTTTGCTTGACATCGGCTAACGTTAGTCGTCAGTGTGTGTGCTAGTGGACTGTCGTGTTTCTTCTGCTTATCTGTAAATACATGAGCTAGCTGTGTTGTCAGGGCGTTTAGCGGAACAACAAGCAGATGTGCTTTACATTGCTGTCGCGGTGTTCAGGCGCTTAAATTTAGCTCGTGGGGCTTTTTAAAACTGAGGGGCCATTGGTTGATCTCTGATAACATCAAGCAGGGACTCCAAGGCCTGTATCTACTGCAGAGTCTGTTGATGTGTCTCACCTCACAGACTCACACATGCATCTACGGAAGTATTTTGCTGTCATATCAGGTTAAACGTAAGTAAGTCGAGACAGAACAAGCAATGCACAAAGCTGAGTAAAGATGTGTTGTAACTGATGCACAGTCTATGTGTTGTTGCACTTATATAAGATGTGGGTGAGCATTTATCAGGAAGCAGGAGATCTTATCCCTGACGCCCTCCCTGCTGCACTTTACTCCCTAGGTTGGCAACAGCTGACCTTTGTCAGTGTTGATTCCAGGTTATGGGACTGGGTCAGGGTCATATCTTTACTAGGATCCTAGTAAAGATATGACCAGTTTCACTTCACAGGGAAGTGAAACTGGTATGTCCAGTGCATTCACATTTAGCGTAATGATTATGGTCTTGCACTGATGTGTTGATGAAGTTATTTTTAGTCAGAATTCTTTGAATTTCTTATATTCACATAGAGGCCCATGCAAAAATAAACACTGGCCTGTTCTGTCTTTTGTTACCTTCATGGCATAATTTCAATATCAGTTTCTTGGGTGGTGGTTTGAACATTCCTCAAGCTGATTGCTGTTTCCCACTCTTATGATCACATGTGACCACACACGCACACTTATACACAGGGGCGGTGGAATTATCCAGCCATCCAGCTTTATCTGACCAGTCACATGGCAGCATTCCTAATTCCCACAACAGGCTCAGCTTGGAATTATGGGGTCAGTTTTCATGGAAGCACGCTGTAGCAGGATAATGGCCTGGGAGCATCCTGTTGGAAAGGTTAGGCTTTGATCCTGTCCTAGGCTCAGGAGCTGCTAAACTTTTTCATTTGATAGCCCTGGGCAGAACATGTGCGTATTAGAACTGCTTCAGTGTACAAAAATTGACTGAAAAAACATGATTCTTCATGAATGAAGATGAAGCATTTCCAGCCTTGTGGTGTTGTGAAGATGTCCAGAAGGCCAGTGTGTCTGTGTTGACTAACATCAAGGTTAATGTTTAAAGTAAACTCCTTCTAAATGTCAATTTACGATGGTGGAAGAGTACTCCCAGAAGTAGCAGCTGACTGTATATCCTGACCAGATAATACCTGATGATGTTCAATAACCAGAACGCCTGTCTGACTTTGCCAGGAGTGTTGAATAACCTCAGTTGTAATTCTGAAGCCACAGTTTGCAGAGCTCTTGTATTGCATTATTTTGTAACACTCAGCAATCCGTCTTCCACATGAACATGCTCATAGAAGTCATTGATCCCTAATGTCAGTGAGGCTGGATAATTTGTACATAGCCTGTAGGTGTTTACATTTTGTTGTGAGACATGCTCCAGTTGAAAAGTGTATGTGTGTTTGTATTGGCAGGGCTGGTAAGAATATATAAAGGTATGGAGATGTTTTTGAAACAGGCTGTACATCTTATGTACAGCCTGTTTATGTGTACATAATGTTTTTATGAATCAGATTCTACTTCATAGTCTTTCCCAGAAAGTCCCTGGAATACCTTCAAGTGCCATTTGACCCTTTGTGGTCATGCCCTTTGTGGTAATGCAGTCACTACGGTCACCGGAGAACCACACAGCCTTGCATTTCCTTATCAGCCCGAGACCGCTGCTTTGCATTTTTACCTTGTGCTCCCTGGATGCGATGTAGATTTGTCTACTGCTGCCACAAAGACTTCCAGTCTGGTGTTTTCTATGGAAACATGAGCAGGTTATTGTTTTGATTGTTGCAATTTGCATGGCAGCTTTTCACAATAGTATATTTTTAGGTTGTCTGTAGTTAGCAGGGTTATCTCTGGTACAAGTTGAACACTTAAAAGTGAAAGAAGTGTATATGACATTTGACTGAAATATTCAAAAACTTGAAACAAGCCAACCACCAGTGTATGTTGTGAGTATTGTAATACTTTGCAATACATGTCATTTTCTTAGATAACTTGAGTATAAAATTTTCCTTTAGAAATTACTCATTTATAAAAATGTATCATTTTAACATTTAAGCATCAGTTTGACAGGTTGTTGAAGAAGCCTCTTGATCTGAGAGTTGCTTAGTCGTTTCAGTCGTACACTTCCTGCAAATGGAATAAATCAATAACACATAGTCTTAAGCCATTAGTATTAGCTAAGCTGCGCAGCAAGGGTGTGTGTAGTTTCTTCTCCTTTTCTGCCTGTACAACTCTTTGCAGTCCACTAAGTGTTGCAGAATAGTGTGACTTCATGTAAAATGCAGAATACCAAATTGAGTTTTCCAAGACGTGCACTACAGTTCGTGTCTAAATGTGATTTAATACTATATTATAATATTAAAATCTCATTTAAAGCCCTCTGTACATGCTATGACAAAATAGAGTCTAATGCGGTACTTATATTTTCCCAAATCACACAGCTGCTCGGTGAACAGTTTTTATAACCAGTCCAATGTGCTTGGCAACTGATTAAATTTGCATTAATATAAAAGACTGTCACAGATTTTCTTCATCGGCATCATCATTTTATTATGGTTTTTTTAAACCATAATACAGTGTTCAAACCATGGTGGTTCCAAAAACGTATGTAAGGCATCAAAAACCATTGTTTTCTGACAAAAGAAATCATCATTTTCATTATTAATCTACAGATTTTGTCAATAAACTACGTCATAGTTTGGTTAATACCACGTCAAAAAATGACACGAGGCAAGAAAATGTGTGTGAACCCTTTTGAATTGTCTGGTTTTCTGTATTAATTGGTCATAAAATGTGATCTAACCTTCAGCTAGTCAAGTCACAAGTACAGACAAACACAGTGAGCTTAAGTCAATGACACACAAACAAATGTAATCTTTCAAGTCTTTATTAAACACACATCAAACATTCGCACTGCAGTTGGGGAAAAAGTAAGTGAACCCTTTGATTTAATAACTGGTCGTCATTCTTCCTGACAGAACTGCTTCAGCTCACCCATATTCTCAGGGTGTCTGCTGTGAACAGCTCTCTTTAGGTCCTTCCACAGCATCTCTCTTGGGCTCTGATTGGGCCACTCTAAAAGCAGGGCTCATTTTTTCCCTCAAGGAGAACTCCTAAGATAAAAAAATAAAATAAAATTAGGAGCTCATAAAGAACATTAAGGGAGCAATGAAAATAATGAATATGTGTCTTTCCTCAGTAAAGGGATACGAGGAGACATTTACAAGCAAAATGATTTGATTTATTTGATCTAGTGCAGTGTCTGTTCAGCAGGTGCCTGTCAGTAGGGGTTGATTGCTTTGCCTGTGTAAATCCAGGTCACAGCTCTCTTAAGAGCATCATCCAAAGAACTTCACACTCAACACTTCATTTAGCATAGTGCTATGTGCTATGTGCTACATAGTGCAAGCTCTTCTTATTATTATGATAATAATAAGAAGAAGATAACAATAATAGGACTAAGAATAATAATTAATGTGACTAATTATGGGTGGTCCACAGCAGCAGATCCAGACTCTACAGCTTTGGTACAATATGTGCTTATAGCAGCATAACTAGGGGCCTGTTCAAGGCAATGCCTACAGGAGCCTGTAGAGGAGCCCGAGAGCTGAAGGAACTGCCTTCCATTGGCATTGGCTGCCTACCTTTGGAGACTCCAGGAACCACAAGTAAGTCTGCATTCTGGGAGCACAGTGTTCTACTGGGGTAATGGGGACCTATGCTCCTGAGATATTATGGTGTCTGACCATTGAGGGCTTTGTAGGTGAGGAGCAGGATTTTAAATTCTATTCTGGATTTTACAGGGAGTCCTGCAGCATTTTGGATCAACTGGAGAGTCTTTAGAGACTTGATGGAGCAGCCTGATTATAAGGAATCACAATAATGGTACTGTAGGTCAGGACAATGCCATCTAGAGTAACTATATCATTAGCTAATGTGTTCCGGAGGTGCCTCTGGTGCTTAGTTAATATTGCCCAAGGGAAACATGTATAAGGTGAATAGAATTGGTCCAAGCACTGGGCCTTGTGGAACTCCTTGCTTAACTCTTGGGTACATGGAGGATTCATTGGTAACGTGCACAAACTGAAATCAGTCTGATAGGCAAGACTTAAACCAGCGTAGTACAGTTCCTTTGATGCCAATTAAGTGTTCTAGTGTGAGAACTGTAATAGGATGTGATGGTCAGTGGTGTCAAATGCAGCACTAAGATCTAACTATCTCTAAGTACAGAGACGAGTCCTTTGTCTGATGCAGTTAGAAGGTCATTTGAAAGTTTCAGCAGTGCTGTCTCTGTGCTGTGATTCATAGAGAGTCTGGAAATAGGTCTGTGGTTGGCTAGATCAAGAAGAGGTTTAATTGCAATTACTTTAAAGGACTGTGGTACATAGACTGGTTATTAAAACAGATTGATCATATCTAGAAGAGCTAACTAAGGGTAAAACAGTTCGAATTTTATCATTAAAGAAGCTCATGAAGTCGTTGCTACTGAGAGCTGTAGGATCACATGGATCAGTAGAGCTGTGACTCTGTCAGTCTGGATACAGAGCTGAAAACAAACCTGGGGCTGTTTTTATTTTCCTCTGTTAATGAAGAGTAATAGGCTGCTCTGGCATCACAGAGGGCTGAACTATATGTTTTACGACGCTCTTACCAGACTACGTGGGATTCTTCCAGTTTGGTGAAACACCATATCCTTTCACGATTTTTGCGTTGTTTGCTTTAATATGCAGGTCCAGGAGCTAAACCATGGAGCAAGCCTCTTGTCTTTTATTGTCGTCTTTTTTTTCTAGGAGCGATAGAGTCGAATGTCATTGACATTGAGCTGCGGCACTGTCAACAAGATGGAAAGTTTGGGATGAACTGAGCTAGCAAAGGTGTCTTCTGCTATATTGAGGCATGGCAATAAATTAGGTGGTGATGGAATGACGTCCTTAAATTTAGCTGCAGCACCATCAGGTAGACATCTAGCAAAGTGTAGTCCGGTAACAGGTAATCAGAAGTAATTAAACAGTGATCTGATAGAAGAGGACTGTGGGAAGATAGTTATATGTTCAGTTTCAATGCTATGTGCCAGAACAAGGTGGAGGGTGTGGGTTTATTTACACTCTGAGAGAAGCCAAGTGAGTCTGATAATGAGATAAACACTTGATCTATGTTAAGGAGTAAACCTGAAAAAAGAGCGTGGTACACTGCAGCAAACAGAATCCGCTGTAGTGTTTTCCAAGTTGGGTGTGAAAGACCAAGAACCAGCTTTTAGAATCAGGTCGTCTAGCCTGCTGTGAGGTCAGCTGCGGTCCACAGTACGACTGGGATCAAATTGCTCTACTGAAGACCCCTCCATGCTGATCAGCATCAAGTCTTCACATGTGGGTGGAAAGTGGTGTCCAGAGCTCCCTTTACGCCAACGAGTAGATCACGTGATTTTTTTTTTTCAACAGACAACACTGGTTCAGTTCAGTGACTGCAATGCTCTCATTGTAGTGTTATCAACACTTTTTGTTGGGGGGAAAAAATAGAGGCTGCTTAGGCTGAATTTTGGAACATTTTATTCACACACATCTATTTCTAGTCATAAATGCGAGTGAAACACTTTTAGCCCTGGAAAAGCAGATTTTCCTTGTTTGAAGTCATTCCGTTACTTCCATCTTTAGGGTCATTGAGTTGCTGCACCACCCAACTTTCTGCTGAGCTTCAGCTGGCTGACATCCACCCTGACATAATCTTTGATAAACTTGGGAATTCATTTTCCCCTTGATGATGGCGAGCTGTCCAGGCCCAGAGGCTGCAAAGCCCCATCTCATGATCCTCTCTTCTCCCTGCTTCCACTCTGTTTTTCCTTGTTTAACCTTAGTTTCATCAGTCCACAAAACATTTTCCCAGTAGCGCTGTGGAGTGTCAAGATGCTCATCGGCAAACTTTGGGTGTACAGTGCCATGCCATGAACACTATCCTACATTCAACCTTCAACCTTTAGTTGTTACATTTCTTCTTTACCTCAGTGAGCATTCTAGCTAGGCTCCTAGGTAGAGTAACCATAGTAGTATACAGTCTATGTGCGTGTTTTGCACAGCAGAATTTTTTCGGTATACCCCAGGATACCGTACCCTGGTTTTAGGATGTTGCATGTAGCACCCCTGGTAGCTTCAGTTTCAGTTGTTGTAAGTTGTCAGCTGACATGGTTTAACTAATACCTGATCATAATGGTCACTAAAGTAGGCCCAGATTGGCCACTGCACTGATCCATATGAGTGGCTCGATTCTCTATTTATAATTGTAACAGTAGACAGACTGGTCATAGGAAGAGTGTTAATGGTGGCTCTCTTATATTCAGGTGTCTCAGTAAGTCTTGAAAGCGTGTGAGATAATGGGCCAGCATGAAAATGACCAGGGCTGTGAAACTGTAGCAGGTAAATGGAGTTCAGCCATCATTAGTTTTGTTATTTACATCTGTGCTTTTCCCACTGTGACATGTCAGGGTGCCACCTGTTACGTAGAAAGCTCAGTAACACACAGGTTAGCTGAAACACAGCACTACTGTCGAACTGAACGTTTTAGTTTGATTTTTGGAACTTTTTGGTTTTACGGCTTGACGGTGCCCAGTTGTTTTAGATGTTTTGTAATTCATTTTTCCAGATTTTACCGTCACTGGACCGCAGCCTGCAGCAGAAACCAAAGCCATGCTAAACACAGAGGGTTACAGTTTTATTATGAGGATTTGTGGAATTAATTCTTTGATTGGTGCTGGTTGTTTATGTTGTTTTTCTCTTTCCAGTCCCATTAAACAGCAGCCTCATGCTCAGGGTTTGATGTCATGGTCACAGGTGTAATGAGCTTTTTAAGAACAGGAGTTTCTGTTGACAGTTCACCGTGAGTAAAAGGTCACCTGGGCTCATGTGAGTTCTGTATTTGCTTGCTGCTCCAGAAGCCTTGGTGCTCACGGCCGGGGTGTTTCCAGTCTTGGTGACAGCAGCGGGCCGGCTAGGCCCTGCTTAATAAGCATAAGGCTGTGCCGCTTGCTGCTCTGCTGCCATGATGATTAAGTAAGGTGGTCGAACACCAAGAACCTGCTGTGAGTGTGTGTGTGTGTGTGTGCTTGGAACGCAAGTGTGTTTGTACAGTATGAGGGAGAGAGAGAGAGAAAGTTAAGGACACAATGATGTGTGTTTGCGGTAAATGTTATGTTACGGCTCCGGGCATTGTCTGAAGACTGTGTATGTGTTCATGGAAAGTGTGTGGGAGGAGTTTCAGAAATCAGGCCCTATTGTTTACTGTGCATTGAATGGTAACCACTTCAGTTAATGCAGCCCAGTGTCCACCCATTGCATCACAGCATTACAATACTCAAAGTGTTCTCCATAATCTTTACCGCTTTGTTTTCTTCCCTATTTGTCCATCTAATTGTAACAATTTTGCTATTATCCGCCCTGCTACTTTGTCATCAAGCTGGCTCAGTAGTATAGTCGAACACTTATCTCCAATTCACAAACTACACGTTTTCTTTATTTACCGTTTGGGTTTTCAGAGGCCAGGTTGCTGTCTTGACTAGTCTTCAGTGAAACAAGCTTTACATTTATTCTACCTTTATATGCACACAATGTCCTAGAATGACTGAGTGAAGAAAGAATTTTAGACTCTTAACTACTGCACTTGAACTTTAGGTCAGGTGCCTCCGTTTCTCTTGATCATGTCTCTGCACCTTGACTGGAGTCTACCTGTGGTAAATTCGATTGAGTTGACATGATCTGGAAAGGCACACACCTG
>JBBMJY010000026.1:24495505-24515984 GCA_037833715.1 Toxotes lorentzi
ACAAATGTCTGCTGCATTGGAGGTTCCCAAGAGCACAGAGGCCTCCATGATTCTTAGATGGAAGAAGTTTGGAACAAACAAGCTCCAGAGAGAAACTCTGGAGTCAAGGACAGCCATCACTGCAGCGCTCCACTGGTCTGGGCTTTATGGCAGAGTGGCCAGGCGAAGCCTCTCCTCAGTGAACGACACGTGAAATCTGCTCGCAAAAATGCAAAAAGAAAAAAAAACCTACACACTCTCAACCTGTGAGAAACTAGATTCTCTGCTCTCATCAAACCCAGACTGACCTTTTCCACCAATGGTCACCATCCAGCCTGACAGAACCCAAGAGGACCTGCAGAGTAGAATGGCAGAAAATGTCGTGTCACATCCAACTCAAAGATTCAAAGCTGTAATCGCTGCCAGAGGTTCTTCAACCAAATACTGAGTGAAGCGTCAAAATACCTGTGATATTTCTGGGTTGTTGTTTTTTTGTTTTTTTTTTAATAAATTTGCAAAATTTCTAAAACTCTGTTTTCACTTTATCATTATGGGATATTGGGTGTAGATTGATGAGGTAAAAAATGGCTTTAAACAATTCATGTTATGCAACATAACAAAAGGTGAAAACAGTGAGGGGGTCTGAATGCACTGTATGCTGCCCGTGTCAGTCCACGATGAGTCACATCCCCAATACCTGTGACATCTGCAGTACCTACAGTACTGTAGAAAAACAGGTACCATCACACCTTCAGAATTCTGGCATTCTGGTACGAAGTATCAGTCGTCGTGACGTCCCTGCTCTCTGCTGTGTGCAGCACTGATGTTTTTCCAGCTGGAAGGAGTTTGGCTTGAGTTATTAGGCTGGATCAAAGAGCTACATCTCAGAAATGAGACCCACTAGCTGGGCAGGTGACCAGTGGAACCACTGGCAGAAAGAGGGAAAACAGTGCATCTCAAATCAGTGCCAGAACTACCTGAATTTATTTTTTCATTTTGACTTTGAAACTGATAAAAAAAAAAGCGTTTGATACATGGGCCTAAGCACCAAGGCACAGGCTTATTAAGGCCTTTTTCATTTTTGCAAAGCAGTGCCTTGGTGTTTTTGTTTATGACTTATTGATCACTAAGCAAAGAACAAGTCTAACCTCTCTCCGTTTTCAGTTTCATGATATGTCCTTGAATCCCTTGATACCTGGATCTGTGAAGCAGCACTCCTCAGCCAATCTACTGGCATTTGCTCTCTCCATAAGAGCAGAATGGTTTGGGTTGGATTTGAACAGCCTCGTTTTATTTCCAGGACTTCAGCTAAAATACTTCAGCTTTCACCTCATTATAGTTTTCGACCCACAGCAGCAACAGAGACCATGATCCACTCGCAAAAAAGAAATAAAGAGGCTCGGAGTAAAGACTTCTTGCGGCACTCGCTGATGCTCACTGTCACACTCACTGTGTGCAGTTATCATTAATTGCAGCTGCTGGTTTTACATGATTTAGTTACTTGCAACACTGCATTGGGAAATAATTTCTGTGTTGCGGGGGGATTTTTTTTATTCCTCCACTTAGCTTAGCATAAAGACTGTAAATGGGGGGAATCTTTGAATGGCTATGTCGAAGGGTGACAAGGTCCACCTACCAGCACCTCACTGATTAATATGCTATTTCCTGTTTGTGTAATGTTAATGTATAGAAAATCTGAAGTGTAAATACGACACGTGGTTATGTGCGGGACTGTGTCTTTGCTGTGCACCATGACTTCCTGGAGTCTCTGTGTCACTGAGAGATTGCCAGGCAACCAGCGGAAACTCCAGTCCTCCAGGAAGTCACTGAAATAGTCCTGTACATTACCCCCAGAAAACCACAGCTTTCTGTTTTTTACTGTTTAGGTTTTGTACTTCTGCTTCCTTGAAAGAGGAGTATTTGCCAAAATGTTGAATTATTTCTTGAATGCACTTACATGTATAGTTACATAATGAAGTGTTTCATTAGCCCAGAAATATTGCAAAGCCTCCAGTCCAGGCCTTCTTGTGCCGTTTTCTGGAGCCATTCTCCCACACCTCCCACAGCACATAAAAAAAAATGGGGGAATTATATAAAGAGTGGAAATATATTAGACGAACATGCAACAACACCTGGACCAACAGCTGATCCCCTCATTTTGACAGCTCTATTTACTTCAGTCCCTGAAGACCCACCGATTCCCTGTCAGTCCATAGACAATTCTGTATCCTGGTATTGCTGTTTGAAGCAGTTTCCTTTAAATCTTCTTTTTGTTTTTTTCACCGTTTGCAGCACAGAGGGTGAGGATGAAACACAGTGCAGTAGTAGTTTGGATTAAACACACAGCTTCTCTGTGTGAGTGTGTGCGGTTTATGTATGAGAATTGCGAGTGTCCCTGTTTAACCCTGCCACTGAATCTTGACTGTTGTACACATGAGCTACACTCAGCTTTTCTGTTAATGGGTTGTGTGAGATAAAGGTGTTCTATCACTCTTAACTAATTTCATAAGGCCTTTTATTTTCCCTGTGTCCCCCCTCACATTTCTTCCTCAGTCATTTCTCCCTCTACTCATTATTTCTCATGTTGCGTCATGCTCTGTTAAAGTCACAGCAGTGCAGAGAGACCTTCAGTTTCTACATCCAGTAACATGTACACACTAAATGTTTTTCCCCCCTCAGTAACCTATAGTGACTGCTCTCATTGCCTGTGAAGTCAAATCATATGGTCTTTGTTTTACCACAGGTTTGGTCTGTGGATGGATAAACCATCAAGGAGAAGCAGCAGTAGTATTTTAAACTGATAAGACAGCTGTGAAGGTTGGTTGGTCTGATATGTAGGATGTTCCTACTGTAATAGGTTTGATGTTTGGTGTCTTTGTAGTCACAGTTGTAACTCATTACATAACTTTCACACCAGCTCTCTGGGTGCAATAGTAGGCAGCCCTCTGCCCCAGTGTCTCTAGTGCATGTGCATGCTTTGTGTGTGTGTTTCATTCACTTGGTGTGGTTAATATGCAGAGAAAGGGATAGTAAAGGAATAAACTTAAACTTGAACTTTGCACCATTATTCTAACATGTTGCCACTCAGCATGCTGAACGTGGCTGGGTAAGCTTTATGTTGAAACCTGAAGCCGTATGGACTCTATTGCCCTCTACAGGCTGGTGTCAGAACCAGTGTTAATAACCAGATGTAACTTGGCATACACACATTTAATAAATGGTTTATAACACAAGATAATGGAGTTGTAAGCAGCTATAACAGCAAATTAAGTGTTTGTTAATGTATTTGTCAGCCATTATAACAACTACTGCTCATAAATGCCACATTGTGGGGGGACATGAAATGAACTGTTACCACATTTTTCAAAATGAAACATTAATGCTAACAGTACGTACAGTACCTCCTGATCGATTGACGATCAGTTAATCATCACACACACTGATTATTCAAGAATATACAAGCTGACCTGCTGTATTCAGAGCCCATCACGCTGCACAGTGCTTAACTACAATTCAGACAGGAGCAGATTAGAAAACTGTTAGCTACCAGTAATGTGACCTGATTGTTGATGGAGAGTTGTGGTTGTGGTGAAGAGTGAAATTAGAGGGTGAAATTAGAGTAAAAACAAACGGATGATGGTGTTAATGAGCTCAGAGAGAAGAGAAGTCATGTAAAACTGTGCTCACAGATGTTTGTCAGTGAGAGAGTTAATGTTATTTTAGATAGGCAGCTGTAACCAAGATAAAATATCGCTGACTCCGTAGCTGGGACATGGTGTAACCGTTTTATCATAAACCTTTACTCCAGGAGCTGTAACCTCAGTATGTGCCCATCCAAGGCAATCCATCAGTTTTTTTTACAGGTCAGCTAACTTCCAAAAATAAAAACCACTTTTATAATGGTGGATTTTTACTCTTAAACACACTCAGAAATCATGAAGAATTTTTTAAAAAGTCATTAAAATACATTTTATGTTTTGTTTTTGTTTTGTTTTTTTGTCTATTCCAATGGATGGTGAATCTGAATGCCATCCATTTTCAACAAAAACATGACTTTGTTTATTTTGCAGGAATGTTATGCCAATGAATGTGATGCAGTAGATAATTTGAATAAATTTAAATTTCCCTGTTTCCCTTTTGGCGACATTCACATCCCCTGAACCATCCCAATGGGCGTCCTGAGTCAAAGCTATACATTTTTCATGATATCTTGACATGTAATATTTTACCACATTTGCTTAAACCAAAATTTAAGTGCTAAAACTGCTCATTTTGTCCCATGGTCAGTCAAAAATCTTCATATAACACATATCCTATTGTCCTCTGCTGCGCTCTAGTAAAGGCTTCCACCTCAGGTCAGAGCTATGTCACAGTGATAGGAGAATGGAGTCCCAATGGCAACAATTACCTTGCTGCTGCGGCAGTGAACACACATACAGTTCTATTGTGACTATATCCAGATCAAACACTGATGGAGTTTTCCAGTTACAGCAGCACTGGACTGGACTGGACCATCATCACTCAGGGCCAGTAGAGATGTGGAGACACTAGTGTTCAAACCACTATGACTGGATGAATCAATAGGTCTACTGACCTGACATTATTTTGAGCACAAATGAATAATTTAACTCAATAATTTGGGTTCTGCATGGTTGATGCTACTGATGACAGCTCCCACTACTGCTTTACTTTAAACCAGCACTTAATTATAATTATCATTAGCTGCTGTCACACATGCACTGCAACCCTGAACTTTCCTGGACACCACCCAGAGGAGCTGCATGTGTCAATGCAAATGTCCAAATCAATTGGACTGGGCATTAAACGGCCTTTACCCTGTCAGCTCCCTAGGACAGAGTCTGTGTAATGTCCAGTTGAGCCGATGTGTGAATGTCATTGTCTAGAGAAAATTCTCAGCGAGTGAGTGGACATGTTGATGACTGTCTGTCCTGCGTCCTGCACGCATTACCCAGGCACCACCCCTCAGCTAAACCAAACAGAGGATTTCCAGTAGGTGAGAACACGTCTGACACAGACAGTCTGGAGATTCAGGTCCAGACAGTATCCTTAGTTCATATGTGGAAAAAATCTATTGACAGTGAAAACCTTTGGCTGTAGCAAAGTCGTCATGTATTGTGTATTTTGTGGTTTTGTATTATTCTGTGTTTTTGTCAGGTGGAGCCCTTGTTCGTTAAACAACAGTGCTTTGGTAGAGATACGGAAAGAAAGTAATGAAGCGTGGTATTAGTTCAGGTAGAGCACTAAAGTTATGCTTGTGCTTGCTAACTAGCAACATCCAGTCATAGACATCCAGCCTGAAACCTCTCACCACTGCAAAGCTACACCTACTACTTTACCTCTGCTGTCACCCACGTAAACCCCTTCTTCCTCCTCCTGTGTTAACCCTTTGATCTTCTGTTCCACCTACTCAAATCCTAGGTTAGAATAATCTCTCACTGAAATATGACTGTTGATTGCTGAATGGTGAACTACGTGGCTGATGTTTTACGACCATTCAACATTACTCATTATCGCATATTGACCATTCACATATCAGCTGAGTGCCGGCTCTGTGGGGAAATGGATGAAACGCACCACATCAGTACTGAGGTGTTGATGACTTTGAGATTATTCAACACTGAGCAGCCATTTTAGGTACATCTCCAAGGCACCGTAGCTCAGAGCAGGAGGTTTTTGTGTGTGTGTGTGTGTGTGTTTAACACATAAAAATGTCCAAGACTTTGAAATGCTATTCCCCTTTCCCCTGATTATGTCGTCATCAGATAGTTTTGTTTTATGCTGCTGCTGATTTGGGGTTTGTGCTGACGACAGTTATTTCATCCCAGTCCCTGCACAGTGGAGCTGAATGTGAAGCTGAACGTGAACTGAACAGACAATCCACAGACCTCATTGCTAAATGTTTGCTGTATTGTAGAAAACTGCAACACCTTTCATCACTTAACTAAACTGTTTAAAGTTAAAGGAAGATGGATTATTACATACACATATTTTTATTTTAGCTTTTTAACATGAAGATGTTTTTATTTACAATTATTTTAACAAAACGTACTGAAACGTCACACGCAATTACACATATAAGCACCAGGTTTCTGAACAGTTGCTGAACACAGCTAAATTCTTATTCTTTTCTTATCTCACCTCTGCAGTCACTGATGTGGAATTGAAGCGGCTGAAGGATGCCTTCAAGAGAACCAGCGGCCTCTCCTACTACATGACCCAGCAGTGCTTCTACAGGGAAGTGCTGGGAGATGGAGTTCCCCCTAAAGTTGCGGAGGTAAGGCACAGTGATATGAATAGAAGTGAGTAGCCCCAAACTTTACACACACAGGAGAAGAGTCTTTTCTTCTGTGTTTTACTGAGCGTGTTGTGGGGACATGGTGATCACAGTTGGCCTGGATAGCGTTACATCTAGGGTTCCCAGCAGATGGCTCAGTGCCAGGGTGATAACTGAGGTCAGTCACAGCAGACTTTTTGGCCTGGAGCTCTCCTGTGTAGTTATCTTTTAATTAATCTGAAAAGAATTGTTAATACCTCATTTTTTTATCAGTAGTTTCTCTGATAGTTTAGCCCAGTACAAAGTCCAGCTCTGCATACCACTAAAGGACATTCAGGTCCCATGAAAAGGCATTATTACTTCCTTAATGTAATTCACTGTTTCTGCATCCTGTTGAAAGAGCATGATGAAGCCAGACATGAGAGAGCCAGGGATCCATCTTAAGTGTAAACCGATGGGGCCATCAGTTCTGGCAGTAGGAATAGCCCACTATATCTTGGACTAAATCAGGATTAGTCTTTGTATCACAGATAGGATTCTGTTATTGTGAAAATCCAAGACTAAACATCTGAAAACACTGCTTAGAATACATTTCTATATCAGTGATGGGTGAAGGTGGTGAAGCTCCAAATGAAATCTTTTTTTGTCACTTATCAAGCAGTGCTAATACAGCTGATAAGTGTTGGACTTGAAAGGAACTTCAGCCAGGTGCAGAGCATACAGGGTAAAACAACATGGCAACATGTAGCAGCAAAATCTGTGTCTGACGTCCAGACGTTACATAGCTTACCTCACGTTTCCCCTCACACATCCCCACCTGACTGTAAGTGACTGAGCTGTTTGCCTCCACTTCTTCCAACTCATCAGTCTCAAGTTGAAAAATAGAGGATGGGTGTTCTGGGACTCCGGCTATTGTTGGCAGATTCAGAAATATTCAGGAGGAAAACAGATTGTGTGAGCTATGTGCTTTGGGAGAAGCAGAGAGTGAGTCTAAAAATATTACCCATAGTACTGAATGATGGTGTCAAATTAAGGCAGTAGTTTAAGATGGATAAAAGTACTCTGCTTCAAAAAATAACTTGTGTCTGATATGGTTTCTCAAAAAACCTTAAAAATCTTAAAATTACATCCACTCCTTCTCCCTCACTGGAAAACCCAGAATGTAAATGAATATACTTTTCAGTTCAAACTTTTAAATGCTAGACCTAAGTTGCCTCCTCCATGTGTCCTAAATGGCAACTTCCACACTTGTGTAAGTCTCATACTGGACCACAATCGGCCTCCAAACTAATTGTGCTGTCACAGATCCAGCTAATGCCTGAACATTTTAAACTGAGATTTAAGGTTAGCTCAGAGAAACCTTCTTGGTCAGTTGAACTGATCACTTAGTCTTTATTCGGATTATCTCCAGGATTACACGGTCCATGTTGAGAGACAGATTTTCTTTATTTTTTCTTTATTTCTTTGTGTGTGGACCTTTTGAAGTATTGTTTGAAAATCCATTCTGGACCTGACACATATTGATTTGTGGTGTCTGCATGACACAATATAAAACATGTAATTCATTTGTAAAGTGTGATTTGAAAAAAAAAATCCCTGCATGTGTAATGTCTTGTGTAATGATAAATCCCCGTCACCTGCTGAGCCAGATCACACACATCTTAGTTACCAGCACAGTGTAAACAGTCACCTCACGTATTAATGATGTGGGCTTTGCTGTGTGATTCAGCACCTGGACTCTTTTTTTTTCCCCTCCCCCTGTAGGTTAATGTTATAATTGATTACAGTGGGAAAGCCTGCATATGTGGTACTTGTTGGTTACCTCTGTTAATCAAAAGAGTCCAAGATTAAAGAAAAACACTGTAGCAGGAGTAGAAATGAATTCACTGTGACTGCAGACTGTGAGCCGAGGCTTCTCACGGTGCTCTGTGTATTTCAGGATGAATCATAAACACACACCTTTCCTTCACAGTACGATGACAGGGATGGGGTTAGCTGCCCCCGTTCTCAAACGCTACAGCACATGTCTTCCCTCCTCTTTCCCTCAGCTTCTTTCTCCTTCTCCTCATCCTTTGTCACCATGGCAGCAGTTACTGCAGTGACAGTGGTCCAGATGTAAGGTTACTGCTGCCTTCTTCCAACAGAGACATGGCTGCTGTGCATTCTGATAGTTCAAAGAGAGCCTGAGCCTAATCAGCCAGTAAAGAAGCATGTGTCCATCTGTTTGTGTTTGAATACTTTCTTCTTTTGATTGTTTGCTGGTGTTCCGATGATGGTATACAGAAGAGAGGATACAGAACGCTTTGTGTTGGATAAAAATAGAATCAGTGTTTCAGACAGGAGACGGCTCAGATTTGGCTGCAGTGCAATTTACTGTGTTTCTAAACAGTTGGATTCATTAATTCTTCTTTGCAGACTACAGAGGGTCACACAGGGAGGTTTTCCTTCAAGTGATGGGCTTCCAGTTTATAGAGCTCAGCTCTATCCCGTATAGTTTACATTATACAAAATAAATGCATGAGGTTGATTTACAGGTAGATGTTGCCTGAGAAGCTGCTGCATCAGTTGCAAATACAGCAAAATGTTGTAATATGGTGACAAGGAAACACAATGGCAAAGAGGGACAGTGTCCGCTAGTAGATCCTCTTCGGTAATGTTCTCAAGAACACTTAATAGGATATTTACTAAAAAGCAAACCATAACGTCCAATCACGCAGCTCTTAAAGTCTCAACAAAACAAAACATTTAGATTCAAGATTCAACACTCAGTTTAATTTTTAGTATGCAACACGGGACTGTGTAACAAAATTACAGATGTGCTTCCTTTACGCCACTCACAAAAAAATAAAATTGTATAAATAAACAAATAAATTGTCATAAAAATAAAGCTAGAGTTATTCAGTTAGAGTTACTGTAAGTCTGAATTACACAGGTGCCACTGAACCAAATCACACATGTAACTCTGTTAATCAGTTACAAATATGATGAGAAGTCCCATCAGATCCACTCAGCATCATGTCAAAGTCAGAACTTGAGGGTTTTTTTTATAATGATGTAGAAAATCAATAAACTATGACGAGAACATCATCTCATTGACGGTGACAAATGCATGTTCATGTGATCCACAGATGAGGAGTGAGATTTACTCATGTATATGACCATTCGTGGGTGTTCACAAATGTCAGTCCACAATTAAGTAACAAACAGTTTGAACAAATGTTAAAAATAAATGCATCACATTATGAGTAAGTACACACACACACACACACACACACATACATATATATATATATATATATATTTAACTTCATCGATCTGAAATAATTAGCCTTTAAAAAGCTTCCTCTGCATATAATATGTATATAATATATGGCTGCATTACCCATCACATGTACACAGGGTTATATTTGTGTTTGGAGACTCTGTTCATGGCCGGACTTTCAGTGCATCATAATTTTCTCTTTACCCTATGATTACAAAATACATGCCATGGCTTTCAACGTCAACACATGTCAACCCAACTGAACTCCTAAGGAGCAACAGCACTTATTAGAGTATATACACAAACTGTGAGGCTTTCTTTATCAAAGCAGACTCTCCATAACGGGTTAGACGGTGGCACAGTTGTGTGATTTACTGTTTGGGTTTCGGTATAAAAAGCAGGACCTGTTTACCTAGTCTCTCTCTAGCAGGGTTAATCCAGTCAAAAATACCCTCTGGCCTTTGTGCAGCTTGAAGAAGGCAAACATGACTGAGTCGACAGCCTCAGGGGTTTCCCCAGAATTTCCAGGTGGAGTCCACATACAGTTTAAAAAACCTCTTCACCATATACAGTATGCAAAAATAATAATGCATGTTAAACATCGTTCCTGCCCTGAAACTGTGTGAGGTAAACAGCAGCCTGACCTATAATTTTAATAAATTATCAGTCAAAACAACGCTTTTCTGTGTCTTTGTGACTTAGACATTGACAGATGTCATGCTCTCATCTCACCAGGGAAGTAAACGTCACCGTCAGGCAGACTGAAGAGTACAGCTTTGTGAACTACGTGAGAGGCTGTGTATCTGCATAAAACTATGTTTATCACAGGAACGGTTCAGACTGTGTGGGAGTGGTTTGGAAGTAGCAGAGGCCGAGGCATCCCGACTTTTAGTGGCTCCTCCCTCTCCCAAAATTCAACCATCTTCATCCACCTGCGCCATCTTTTCCTCAAACCTGCCTGATAAATAACCACATTTTGGGGTTTTTTTGTTTTTGTTTTTTCAAATTTCTTGCACCCAATTTGAAACATAGGACTTCTGTTAACATTTTGAAGTCTCCAAACCCGCTAACACTGAGATAGTGACCTTGATGACATCACTAGGGTTATTTTCTCACTCTTGATAAAGCGTGACATTACAACTGAGTCATACTTTCCATGACGAGTAAACTTACTTAACCTGTATAATTGGCAGAGTTTCCCTTTAATCTCTGCCCTTTTCATGCGTGTGTGTGCGTGTGTCACATTGGACATGAATTTCACGTCAGTAAATATAGATCATACTGTTTCAAGACAACAGTGCAGATTTTCATAAATTTTACAAGACATTTTAATGAACGGGTCAGTTATCACATTAACATGTTTAAATAAGGAAGAAGGTTAATGGAGAGTATGTTTGTTTTGTTTCAGTGATGGAACACAGATGATTAATATGCAGTGTATGTTGGAAGTTTGGTGGTGGGGTTCAGAAGTTTGCATAGTATGACACACTTCTGTTTTTTTAAGCTCCTCTGCTGTGCTGTGTGTGACCCACTGAAGTGGAGATGCTTCATCAGCTCGCTGGCTGCAGTCTCCTCTCCACGACCTTCTAACCTTCTCTTTTGTTGCCTGAGTGCAGCTGCGTGAAATGACAGCAGCGCCCCCATGCAGGTCCCTCTAACTCACCTCAAAGAGGCTGATTTATGGGCTGATGTATATTATGATGATCATCAACATAATTTAGTTTGGATATTTCTGTATTTTATGATTCAAAGATTTGTACATATCAGCGCAGCGGCCTGGTTAGCTCAGTTGGTAGAGCACACAACTCAATATCTCTGCGTCGTGGGTTTGGGCCCCACTCGGGGCCCAGATAAGTGGCAGATCATGACATGACATATCAGTGTGCAGAATGGTTTTCCCCCACTATCTTTCTGACTGGACAGTATTTAGTTTTAAAATTCAAAGGGCAGGCACATGACTCTCATCTTATCATTTTACCTTTAGGAACTGATTTAGTTCTCGACTGTTTGACTCCCTTCTCCTCTTCAAACCCTGTCAAGAAGTATTGAAATAAGTTTTCAGAAAAATGCACCTGATCATGTAACTTTTTCTTTAATGCCCTTAAAGGTTTTAATTTGTGTGTCCGTGTGTGTGTGTGAAGGCTGGGTGTTGAGACTGAACTGTCTTGTTGTCAGGTAGAAATGTAATTTATTCTCTGTGCTGTTTCTTGTATTAGAGAATAAATAAATAGATGTCTCTCCAGACATCTATCTAATCTATTCATGCTTCTGGATTGGAAAAATCTATGCAAATATTTTATTTCTTTATTTTATTCATGAAAAGACCTTTCTCAGTGTCTGTGACCTGGAGTTGCTTTTCCAGTCGCTAAAATCATCGCATATGTTCACATAGTTTAAACTCAGATTTAAAGTGAGCATGTAGAAACTCATGTGTCTTTGTGTGTGGGTTGGGAAATAAAAACAAAAGGAGATTATGCTTGGACCAGAAAATCATTTTTGAACAAGCACATGTACCCACAAACCAAGTAATCTCGTCATCTGATACCCCATGTCATGACTCATCTGTCCACTGTTCTGCTGTCAAAGTGTAAATCATGTTTGGGAAATGGTACACAGCCTCTCACAGTCTCATTACTTCATAACTGGCTTCACGTTATTTTCAGTGTTTCACAAAGGTTGTCTTTCATACATGGCACCATCATTGGATTATAGTAGCTCTTGCATGTGTTAATTATATTGTGTCAACCCATTTTATTGTCTGTGAAACACAACTACACTGATGTGGAAAAGAGAGACTGAGTGCTGTAGTCAGACCCTCTGGTAACAGCTGATGTCTTGTCGCTCATCCACATGCTGCCATTGAGTGTCCCTGTTGTCAGCTTTGGAAATGAATGGACTTCTGCTGACTTGTTGATAGTGTCAAAGACAGTGTGAAGACAAGGTGAGAGTGAAGTTGTCCACGTCTTTCACGTTCTGCTGTGTGTTTTGTGTGTTCCAGGTTATTTACACCTCATTCGGAGGCTCATCTAAAGGGCTGCACTTCAACAATCTGATCGTGGGTCTGGTGCTTCTGACCAGAGGACGTGATGAGGAGAAGGCCAAATGTAAGTTGTTTAGTATAAGTGTTTAAGTGTTTATTTATTTACCAAAGAGAACATATGTATATAAACTTTGTATACTGAGACCATAATGTGGCCACTGTTTTGACAAGTGAGATTCACTTCCTCCTAAAATGAATCATTCACTGAAATAAGGAACATTCACTTTATCTAATTCAGCTGTGTAATTCCACATTTCAATGAACTAACTGACATGTCAAAGGTCAAAATCCTGATATGAGAAGGAGACAGGGCACATCTCTCTGCCCCATATATATATCACCATGCCACAACCTCACAGACAGTGAATGACCTACACACACACACACACACACACAGTATATACTGTGATTTACATATATATCTGTATTGATCTTGATGTTGTTTACTTGGTCATTGCTGTGCATTTGGCTAAATTGTAATTTGATGATGATAAAGAACCTTTCTTCTTTTGTATATATATATATATATATATATATATATACACACACACATATATATATACACACACATATATGAGTAGTTGATGCATATTTCTTATTTTATGATGTGTGTGTGTGTGCTCACAGACCTCTTCAGCCTGTTTGCCAGTGATCTGGGTGGATATGCTGCCAGGGAAGACATAGAGGCGGTTCTCCAGGTCCTGGATGGAGAAGTCCCGACCTCCCTCAAGAAGTGTTTCAGTGAGGTCAGCAAACAGCACAGCCTGTCTGTCACCACGTGGACACACACACTGGTCGTGTCTCTATTCACACACTTTAGACTTAGTTATAACAAGAGCGGAACAGATCGATAACTTGAATGTCACCCACGTTTCCTCCTTGGTTTGTACCATTGATGCCATTTTTTATTATTACAGAGGTGTTTGTCACATGCTCATAAAACAGCTATTGTTACCAGTTGCTCACTCAACAGAGACGATACAAAGTTTGGCTTTACACTGAGTTATTGTTCTGGGTATTAAAATACAAAAGGGCCTTTCAAATCACAGTCCGCTGCAAACAACTGTGGGAAAACACAACACAGTATAGTAAAAATCCTCCCCTGCTTACTCTCTCACTGTTAGATAACATTAATATACAATGTTAGATGCACTGTCTTGGTTCTCAGTTCAGTCAGTGTGCCTCCTCTGTTTCTTCACTTGGTTAGTTTCCACAGTTCAGTGTCGTTTTTGTCCCTTAAAGAATATTTGTTTGTTTGTTTGTTTGCCAGAGTTCTACCTCTGAGAATTTAGCCTACACCCCAATGCAATTCATGTGAATGGAATTTTGAGTGGGATGCTCAGAGCACTGAAATCATTTAAAAATGTAATTGCATACCAGCTCAGCAATAACAATGTAATGAGAGTTATATTAGGGTATTACTGGTTATTATACTATGGGTATTCCACCAGCACCAACAGGTAAACAAAACACTGCAGTTGCAGTAGAATTAGGTCAGTAATTTTACTGAGATCGTGACAGTAATAACTTATTATTACCCCCCGTCTTTAAATACAACTCTGGCGAATACGTTGGGCTTCCTATGACTGCTTCGTCATGAAAGCCACCCATTCAGAGTCTTTTAATGTGAAGCAGCAGCTGTAATAAATTGTATTTTGGTTTGTATCAGCAGAAGTGTAACACAGCTCTGATACAGCTGTAGGAGATCAGAACAGAGAACAGTGAAGATTACATGCTGCAGTGTTTCCTGTCGGCTCCTTCTACCTGTGAATCCAGCGCAGGAAAGGCAGACTCTGCCTCGAACAATGAAAGCTAGTATATGCTCAAGATGTAATTACAAAATGAAAATACATTGAATGGATATTGCAGAAAGTTCAAGGGGGAGACTTTAACATTTAATGAGTTTCTGTTCAGGCCTTCTGTCAGTTGTCAGTATTCTGTCAGCTGTCCATTCTTTTGAAAATAGACCATTGATTAATAAAGTCACAGTTTGAATATGTTCAAATGTGGAATGGTGCTGGACTGACAGCACGTCTATCAGCTGCATGCAGCTTTCACCTTGGGGTGTAGCAAAGTGCTTTTCATTTATTTATATATTTATTTTCTCTTTGGCCTGGATAAATTCTAAAGGTCCCATACCAACACTTGTCACTCATTCTGGAAAGCTGCCTACTTTGAAATTGCACATAAACTTGTGGAAGCAAATAAGACTGAAGATGTGTTTGTCTTAACATACGGATACATAATACTGAGAAATGGACTCCGATGCAGACTAAACTAATTGTGTGTTTGTGTGTTGTCCCAGGGTGACAAGGTGAACTATGAGCGCTTCAGGAACTGGCTCTTGCAGAACAAGGAGGCCTTCACTTTGTCCAGATGGCTTCTGTCTGGAGGGGTGTGCGTCACGCTCACTGATGACAGTGACACTCCCACCTTCTATCAGACCCTGGCTGGTGTCACACACTGTGAGTTCATCAACGCTCAGAATCAATCTGTTTTGAATGTAGTGCTTGTCCACGTTGGAAAATCTGTTTACTCGCTGATGTTCATACTCAGCCAGAGACAATTTTAGGTGCTGGTAGTTGAGTTGCACACGTCACAGAATATTCTTCTGCTTTGCCACATGGCTTTTAATGTGAAACATCTGTGCAGAAGTGTGGACTTTCACCGACAGCTGTCTAACATAAATTAATGGCAGAGTGGAACTGACTTCAACTGGAGAATGAAAACAGTATTTTTTGTTAAAAAGAACTAGTTAGATAGATAGAGTGGTGAGTATGGCGTGGCTTTTATTGTGCTGGAATTAGTGCTGTGTAAGCCATGCTGAAATGACCAAGACACCAGGTAAACGTGGAGGAAACAATGAGTTTGCAGTAATGTTGAGTTAAAACAGAATCAGATCAGAAAAAAGGAGGGTCCTCTATTTGTGAATTAAACTACTTCCTCGTCCCTCTGCCTCAGCAGTTGTTCAAGCTCAGATGAAGTCATTGCATTTGTATACTGACAAGTCTGACTGACGTGTCACTCACTTTTCCTTCTTCACTATCCCAGTTCTGCTTCATTCAGCCAGATTTCTCTCCTCCCACTGCTTCCCTCTATATCCACTTCCTCTCTGTTACACTCATGTACCAGCATCTGTACATCAGTGCTGGTACAGATTATTTTGCTGTATCAGGTATGAACCATGACAACCTTTTTTTAAAATCCAATTTCACAGTCAAATTCAGTGTTTCCGCTGTTCTTTACATTCATTCAGTCATTTTTTTTTTTATCTCTGACCTCATGTTACGTTACATAAAGAATGATCCCACTGAGTTCTACAAAGTTAGGTTTAAAGATTTTACATTCAGGAAGAAAAGAGCACAGTTACCAGATCTGTACCAGGCAGTGGCAGATTACCTGAGCTCAAGTATTCAAATTGATATCAGGGGAGAGAGAGTTAGTCTTCACATCTGTACCAGAACTCAAGTGTTGTAACTGTACCTGCAGAGAATTTTCAGATTCCCAACCTCAGCAATTTTAGGTTTATAAAGGGCACATAAACCAGTTGCATTCTTAGGGATTTCTTTTCACTGTTTTACTTGATTTCATGCAGATTTGCAAGTCAAGAAGTTGTGTTTTGATCTGTACATCACCTTTTACATCTTCATTAGACCATTTGTTATAGGAAGTTTTTAGTGCCATACATATTTTAAAGTCACTATATGGGGAAAAAAAAGGTGATACAGTTCTTATTACACACAGTGATACAGGCCAAGTAAATTTAGCCAGGCTTTATTTTGCCAATTAAGGACAGAGGGCTGGAAAGAGCCTGTCTTGTCCCGAGAACCTGGACTCTGCCTTTTAATCTGCCTGCTCCCAGTTTATCCTCTTAACTTTGCGTCTCTGTATGTGTGTGTGTGTGTTTGTTGGAGAGAGAGTGACTGACACACTCCTGGTGTGGTCATGACTCTTTCCAGAACAAGACCGTCGAGATTGACTCATGGCAGAGCTTATCATAGTGAATCCTCTGCTAGCTCGCTAGCCTCCGACTCCGTCGCAGTAATATGAGAGCAGAAATCCTTGGGAATAACAGCCGTTTGGACAGGATGACGTAGTTTCTGGTCATGGCTGTCACAGGGAATTTACTATGACCCATGCTGGCTGTGGCAACATCTCTCGAAGGATGTTCTCTGGATGATGGTATGGTATCTCTGCTGCCACTCGGAGAGAGTTGCACCTCTAGGTGGGTATGGGGTCAGCAGTGAACCTACCTGTAGAGACATCAGTAGTGAATTGACTGGACGATTTGTGGCTGGTACTGTTCTGAAATAACAGCTGCCTTGTGACTGACTTCTGGATCGGCCATTGTTTGTTGGATGGAGCAGTTTTGTTCGCGTTTGAGCTCAAGTTGCTGTCATCCTGTTCAACTTTTTAACTGGAAAAAAGATCTTTTTTAGCTCTCAGATTTTATAGTCTGCCATAATTCTGAAGGTCTGAAAATCTGAAAGTGACGTAGCCCTGAGCACTACACCGCTGTTCATAGAAGCAGGAACAACCCTGAGATGGATGGATGTACAGGAGGAGATCTTTTAGAGAGCAGGAGTCAAACAGCTGCACAACTGGCATTAGAAATGTTCAGAATGATAAATACATGTATTTATTCTTGTCTACTGGGACTAATCAGTGACAGATTCACAGTGATGCTGCTATCGTTCCCTCCCATCCAGTCATATTCAGGGCTTGATATACATGTGCTTTTTGGCCTGGCTGTTCTTCAGGAACAGTGTGTGGGTGTGTGCTTGTTTTATGATTCTTGCAAAGGAAGCATTCTTCCCTGGTTTTTGTTGACTTAGCATTGTCCAGCTTTGAGATGCCAAGGCAGTCTCCAGTGCTCACTCCGCTGCCTTAGTCCATAATCCTCAATAATTCATCAGTGTCATTATTCCTCCCATGCAATATCTATATGCTCCCCTTTACCTCATACTCAGTGCTTCCTTTTAGTCTGTTTAAGTTAAAACATCTGAACCTGAGTGCTTCCCAGTCAAGCCAAGGTCAACTAGTCCCTAGTCCGACCTCTGGGCTACAGTGAATCAGAGTCTGAAGAGGTGAACACCCCTCTCAGAGAGCCCAGTCTTCACTCCTTTACCAGCCGCCAGACCACAACCAGCATCACCCATCCGTCTGAGAAACTGTGACCAATAGCTGCTAGAAACAAGCTGTCAGGAAGGTTGTTTTCATCAGCCAACTGTGAAGCCACAGTACATGTCTGCCAGGAACCACCTGCCATTTCATTTGTGCGCCTGTGTTTTGACACCTGTCAAATGTATTGACTCTATGGCAGAGGCTAGCTGGTTAGCCGCTGAATCCTATTACCTTAAGCTGTGGATTAGCATGTTGAAAGGGGGAGGCTGGTTCAATGACCCTTGGAGAGCTTCGTATGCTATATTGGTCTGATCCATATCACTTCGATACAAGTGGAATCAAATACCAGTCCCCCCCGCGGCCAATGGACAACCCCAGCTTTGATTTGCTGTGGTATCATGACATGATCACTGTCTTGTTTACTCCGCTCCTCACTAGGTCACAACATGTAAGTGCTGTAATTAACAGCGGTATAAGTAGGTTACTTAAGTGGTTGAATTCATCACTTTAACCTGGCCTTTCCTGTATGGCTGCAACCAATGATTATTATTTTTACCTTGTCAGTGGGCTTTTTTTTTTTCTTCCCCTGATTCTTGCAGAGTAAGTGACAGACGCTCGTCACAATTAGTGGTTCCATTTTGAAAGTCTCTTGGCTCGTTTTGTCTGACCAGCTGTCAAAAACCCAAACATATTCAGTTTACACTTTTTTTTTTCCACAACTGATTTAAACAATTAGTTTCAGTTATTGTTTATTTATCATCTGTCTACAGACTTACTGATTAATTGCCTGATCCTTTTACCTCACACCACACCACATGGATCAAGACAAAGGATATTGAAAACATGAAACAGTGAGAGAAATGACAAATGCCTGCTTAGGTGGAAAGCATCGATGAAATGCCCTGATGCTTTAATCACTGCTGCTCCATGTAATGTAATTCAGTCGCGTCCTCTTAAATACTGTTTCATAAAGGTAATTGATGCACTTAATTACATCTTATTTTGCTTAAGTGTCAGAAGTCCACAAAAATCTTCGACATCAGTTCAACAGGAACAGAAATTCTGCCGTTTCATACGCTGTGGTATGTTGGAGACAGTGTGAAGATGGGCTGGACCAGAAGGTCTTCTCTGTTTCTGACTCTTCTTCTCCTTTTTCCCTGCAGTGGAGGAGTCAGACATCATAGACTTGGAGAAGCGCTACTGGCTGCTGAAAGCCCAGTCCAGGACCGGCCGCTTTGACTTGGAAACCTTTGTCCCACTGGTCTCTCCTCCGATCCATGCTTCACTGAGTGAAGGTTTGACAGTATATACACAACTGCATTTCTCAGATGGTCTTTGTTGCAGGCGTTTTTAGATTCTACATAGACAAACATTAGAGCTGCATGGTATTTTTATTATTAGTCTTTCTTCTTTTAATTCGTGGCCTCACCAGTAAATCCAACACTCTTAAAAGACTTTAATATATATTATAATATAAATATTATCTGTGTTACTGATCTTGTTTTCCAGGCTTGTTTCACGCCTTCGATGAGAATCGGGACAATCACATCGACTTTAAAGAGATCTCATGTGGACTCTCTGCGTGCTGCAGGGGGCCCATCGCTGAGAGGCAGAAATGTAAGCCCTGCTGTGGTTTACAGTCATTACCGATAAATAAATCCCGAGGGCTTTGCATAATTATATCAAGACTTTTTTTTAATCAGAAGAAGTCCAGTCTGTTTCTTCTTTGCATCTGTCACCTGTCAGCAGTGAACAAATATACAGTATTTTGTTCGATAATCATATTTGTGTTTCACCACTACTACACTTTCTTTCACTGCCAGTTTGCTTCAAAGTTTTTGATGTGGACCGTGATGGAGTTCTGTCTCGAGATGAACTCCATGAAATGGTGGTGGCCTTACTGGAGGTGTGGAAGGACAATCGCACAGACACACTCCCTGTAAGTGGAATTTCTAGATAGTAAGATATTGGATAACTATATATATATATATATATACAACTTCTTGATGCTGTTATATTTTGTTGTTGCCTTGCAGGAGCTGCACAGTAGTTTGTCAGACATAGTAGAGGGCATCCTGAAGATGCATGACACAACCAAGGTGAGACATCGGTGACAGAATCAACTTTGATGTTGCTCTCAGGAAGTTAAGCCTTTGACTTCTACCCCTTAATATTTGATTTTATAGCATTTAGAGAGCTCTTCTTCTTCAATCTGCTTCACATTCCTATAGTTACAGTATTTTCTCTGGGAGCTGTACGCTTCCAGCAACCTTCCAGCCACAAGCCTTCTTGTCTTACTTCCAAGTTATTTTCACCCACAGTAACCAATGTGCAATACGCTGACCTTTATGTTGCTTCACTCCTCACCAGCTGGGCCACCTGACCCTGGAGGACTACCAGATATGGAGCGTGAAGAGCGCTTTGGCCAATGAGTTTCTAAACCTGCTTTTCCAGGTCAGTACATCCCACACAGTTGTAGCTTTGACTGATGTTGCCTTTGAAATGTAGTATTTATTCATTGCCGTTTTCTGTGTGTTTTCCACTTCTCTTACTCATTTAGGTCTGCCACATAGTCCTGGGGCTCAGGCCTGCTACTCCTGAAGAGGAGGGACAGATTATCAGGTACGGACATGTCCTCGTTATTGCCACATTACCTGAACACAGCTTTGTGGAATATATTGTTTGACCTAATGAGCTTTGGCCATTGGATCTGTGTGTGTGTGTGTGTGTGTGTGTGTGTGTGTGTGTGTGTGTGTGTGTGTGTGTGTGTGTGTGTGTG
>JBBMJY010000026.1:24517920-24561592 GCA_037833715.1 Toxotes lorentzi
GAGAGAGAGAGAGAGAGAGACAGAGAGAGAGACTGGCTTTTGTTCATTCATGCCCTCCGCTGTTATTTGTGACTCGGCTATTTGTTGAATGTCAGCCTTTATTTGACAGTAATAATGTGTAAAACAGAACTTTCCCCATTCAAAGAGATAAGAGGTGTTTTTTCTCACAGTTAGAATTTAATTTAGCATTGAGGCTCTTCTGGGATTAATATGGCATATTTATGACATCCTTACGATGCCAAACCTTGGGAGTTTGCTTCAATAAAACCCCCCAACCTGACAAATGAGTAAATTTAAGTTGAAATTTTGTATAATTTATTTCTCCACTTATGTGTCGCCTTGTTGCTTCCCTTTAACCCGTCCCCCTCTTTCCCCCGCTGTCCCAGCAGCCCTGAGCCCCCAGGTAGCTCCCTCTGCCACAGAGAGCTGTTTTGCCCGTCAGCACAACGTATCCGACAACAACAATCAGTGTTTTTCTGGAGCCAATGGCCACCTTCCCTCCCAGCTGGCAGCACAAAGACCTGGAGCCATTGACAACCAGCCTCTGGTCAACACCGACCCCATGAAGGCAAGGACTGTGTGTGTTTGTGTATTTAGTTTTATGAGCAGAACAAAGACAGTTGGATTAAATCTGTACTTCGTGTGAAAGTACAGTAAGAAGCAGAGTGTCACTGTCCAGCTTATTTACAGTATATAAGTGGTCACATTTAAAACCCCAGCCTCATTGTGTTCCGGACTACATCTGTCTTTCTGATGTAGCTCCCAGACAGTGTGGCTGGGATGAAGCAAAAATATTAGGGCTGTAAATCATCATTATATAATGGAAATTCAGTAAGTCATCGCAGTGAGGTTGCCAGATCTGGTACCAAAACCTGAACCTGTCCTTACTGGTCCTACCTGGCAACTCACATTGTAGCTGGACACTGGGCAGACTCATAAACTATTATCAATCACGAAACACCTTATACATGCTGTGCGTGCACTCGTGATTGAGTCAGGCAGGTGAATGGGCGAGACCTTGATACCGTGGCTCGACCCACTGATCTACTGCACAGACTCTGACTCTGTATGACGTCACCAGTGCAACATGGCATCACCTGTATCTGGGATCTTTTGGCTTCTTTTTGTGCAATGAAAGGAAGTGGAGACGCGTCGTCCATCTTTGTACATAGTCGTTACTTTGTGCAGAGGCTGTTTCTCTCTACTTCTAGTCTGTGTGCTTAGCTAGGCTAACCGTTTCCTGACTGTATTTTGATAGGTGTAGGGTAGCATTGTGTAGGTGCAGCAGCTTATCAGTTTTTGACTGTCAGAGTAAAATAATAATTACATTAATTCATTTACATTAAATGCACCTTTAAAAAGGGAAAGGACATCCAATTCACTAATTCAGTCTCTTAAAGTATACTAGCTATCAGCTGTGCAGGGAAGAGAGCGAAACAAGGGAGTCCTGGGGTGTTGTTGACCTGGTGACGTCATGGGTCATAGGCCTCACAGTAACCAATGGTAGCTGGGCCCATGGGCGTTTTCCTCTTGGTCTGAAGATAATGGATCTGAAGTTCATAGAAAATATAGAAAAAAAAATATAGAACACATCATGCATGTTAGTGAAGCCTTAAGCCAATCAGACCAACGTTCTGTCGTCACAGCTGGTGCATCCGGAGGAGAGCAGCCACAGCAGCGGACTTTGAAAACTGCAGCCACCTTGCTCTCCCACAAGGTTTAAATGTCATGTGACATGAAGACCAAATTTCTAAGCAGCACTGTATTGCATTGTTTTAAGCCCAGCGTGGATCACGTTAAGTCGGTGCTGCACAGCACCACTTTTAAGTCAAATGAGCCTCTGAGGAATTGTGGGTAGTGGATGTAATTAGCTGTAGCTTCAGCCTACAGCTTCTCAGTGTGTTGTTTTTAGCAGTTTGTGTAATTATCTGCAGACCAAAAATATCCCGCTTTCAGTTCCAGTCTTTATATCAGAAACTGATCATGTAGCACAGATCATATATCATGTTCACAGCTTTGCTTTGGTGTGTGTTTGACATGTGAGAACAGAGGAGATGCACAGTTTCAGAGAAGACTCTGGTGGAGGTGGTGGTGCGTTCCCTCTGGGTTTGTTCACTGGAGCAGGCTCGTCTGTTCACATGAGTCAAGCAGCTGTTGTACAAAGCCAATGCATTTAACATACAGATGTGATCATGTATGGAAGTCTACAGGGGACTATACTAAAATAATTAAAACTTAATCACATACTCGTTTGGGTGTTCTTGGATAATTGCATTTTTTAAAAATTCAAATAACGTGGAGAATTATAATGCTATTGTAAAATTACTTTTTAAAGTTTACATTGTCACTTTTTATATAGTCCCTTATAGGCTTCCATAATCCCGACCAGTAACAATAAATGCAAATATTTTCTTTGCAGCTTTTGCAATCTTCAGAACACACAAAACAAATCAACAGTTAGTGTTGATGAATATTTTTTGCCGGCTCTTCTTTGGTTTGACAGAAGAAATGATCTGAGATTCTTAAGTAGGAGGCACTCCTCCTCTGTTGGCAAAGGCTGTCCTAGACCAGATCAAGCTTCCTTTTCCTTTGTCTTATCTCTACATTTTGTTCTAATGATAGCAGGCCACCAGCCTGTGCATAACATTAGGAGACTGTCTCTGTCTATTATGTGTAATTCGAGTAGGCAGAATAGTGTCTTTCATGCACATATTTAAATGCTGATGTCTGTGCTGTGCCCCTGCAGGCCCCCACGTTAACCATGGAGGGTGGCAGGCTGAAGCGCTCGTTGCAGCTGGTGCCTGGTAGAGACTTTGAGACGGTGCCAGAACCGGTGTGGCGGGCGCTCTACCACTGGTACGGTGCCAACCTCAGCCTGCCGCGACCGGTGAGTCGATACAGCATTAACCACTCCACAGCTAATGAACCCCACTCTTTTCAACAGACAGTACTGGGAAATATTCACTGCACAAGGTACACTGGTACTCAACTCATTATCATGAAAGGCTATATCATTCATTTTCAGAATAGCTACATTTTACTGGGACCTTTTTTATTTCATAAGAGACATTTTATTTAAAAATACCCTTTTTTTTTGTCCCAGCTTCATGGTCAATGGGACATTATGTCACCATGCTGGAGTCTGTGACTGATCTGTAGACACATCTGACACAGGCGTCCCATAAAGAATATATGATCTGATTAGATACTGAAACACCTTTCTACATAAATTCACAAATGAATGAGAGGACTCTGATTTACCAAAAATGACTGTAACCCCTGAGCACTTCAGGTCTTAAATCTTTCTAATTGGCTTAATTAGTAGGAAACGTGCTCCTTTTAACATATTAAGTCAAGACTTACACCGCAGCTACCCCATATGGACGAGGTGATCTGATTAGATTTTGATCTGCCTTTTGTATTAAGGAGGTAAAACTTTTTCATTTTTTTATTTTTTTACTTATGTTAGCCTGCTTGATGATATGGAGATCATGGCAGGATATAAGGCAATCCGAGCGCCTGTTGTTATTTTATTACGGCATTTTTCCTGATAGCACATTTCGAGTTTTATTTTATGGCGACATATTTTATTTCATAATGCCACTTTTCATGAAAGGGGTGTTGTCACGTACCCCCCTGCCTCTTAAGCTCGTTAGCTTAACAGCTACTACCAAATTTAGCCAGTTAGCTCCTGTTAGCTAGAGCAACAACCGTGTCAAAGTAATTGTGAATCAACCACTTAGAGGCTGCTGCTCTAAATAATATAGCTAGCTAATTAAGCTTGTGAGGTTATTGCGCAGCATCTAGCTCCTGTTGGCTTGAGCAACCTACTGTTTTTCTTTATAGCAGCAGCTTGATTATTGATTTGGAATTACTCTGAAATTACGCTGATAACTGATTGTGGTAGCAGTTGTTGAGCTTGTTAGCTTTAGTGGCAGGGAACATGTGATTAGTTGAAAGGCGAGAGAGGGCAGTAACTACACCACTGTCATGAAAGGCGGCATTATGAAATAAAGTGGCATGAGATAAACGTGTTACTGGGGAATGTCATTCTAAAATAAAAGCAGATTTCTGAAGAAAGATTTTTTTTATTTTTATATTTTCCACAATTTATTTATTTATGTGATTGTTTATTGTGTTAAATCTTACATTATGACACTTAGCAGCTTATCACGAGCACCTGAAACATCACTAATAATCCCTCACTGCACAGGAGAACTGTGTACAGCACTACAGGAAGTAAAGTAGGTTGGAGCTGAAGCAGGAAGTCAGTCTGTATGCTGTGATCAGTTTTTACAATGAATGGTTTGTGTAAAAATGTTTGCAGTTTGCCCCATTTTCTCTTCTGACCTGGTGGTGTGTTTACAGCCTGTCTCACTGTCTGACTGCCCGTCTTTGTTGAATTGTCAAGCTTATTTTTAGTGATGCCCTTACCAACAGGAACGATGGCTAAAACTACAAAATTAGGAATCAGGCTGTAAAAAGTTTAGTAAATATAAAAGTAATAATAAAAATAGTAATAAGAAATATTTTTCATCTAATCTCTATAAAAATGATGTCATCATATCTGCTCGTGTTTGGATTCTTTCACACCTGAACTGAGGTTCAAATGAGGTCTGGTGTGTGTGTGTGTGTTTTTTTTTTTTAGTTCATTTAGAGTGGTGTGAAATCTGTCATTCGTACTCTTGTGGGTGAGTCTGCTTGAAAAGGTGTTCCTCAGTCAAACTCCTGCTGAATTCTGGTGAACGATCTTGGTTCAGGCAGTAATGCATAATTTCTTTGTTCGTATAAACCAAGTATAAGTACCTAAAATGTTCCCTCTCACCCCTGCAGGTTATCCTGGACAGTAAGACAGGCCAACCCGAGCTGGAGCTCTTCCCCCGCTACGTCCTCTTCCTCCGCCAGCAGCCAGCAACGCGCTCCCCACAGTCCAACATCTGGGTCAATATGGGTATGACCAGCCTGCGAATGTTCCCACCGTATTTACCCCCGCCAAGAGGTAACGTAAGCCTGCAGCAAGACCAGAGCAAGCCGTCAGCAACCGCTTCACTGAGCAACCCTGCATCCTCCCGTTTAATCCTACCTTTAGTGGACTGATCCAGCCCAGGCAGTGCTCTGGAGTGGGCAGTAGAATGAACCAACAGCCCATGAAGGAGAATGACTGCTTATCACTGTAAAAGATGAATTAATTCAAACTTTCCAATCTTCACGGACCTTGCCATTCAATTAGTAGTTTTGAAAGCCATTGTTGTGGCTAGCTACACTGATAGCAGTATTTTAATATTTATAAACCTTTAAACTGTGATATGGGAGTAATATTTGGAACAGTCATGTCCATGTCCACGAGGATTTTGGACATAAATATCATTCATTTTGTTCTCTGAACATCTGATTCAAATGCCTCTCGATATGAAAACAGAAATACTGAATCCATTAGACTCCAAACCTACTCTCTTTTTCATCTGTTTGTAAAATAACAACACACAAGAAAATATTTCCACAATGTGCCCCCAGTTGACAGTGCTGTGTCATTTCAAAACACTAATTGGCCCCTGTTTTGAATGCTGCAGTATAGTAAGAAGTCCTTAGTCTTTCACAGAGGCTTCATCAGGTTCACAGTTCAGCAGAGGTTATTAATACACTAGAGACTACAACACACTGCAACTTGAGAAAACACAAGCAAATAAAGACATTTTCACCCCTTTGACAACAAATGCACTGCATTCAGATTTAGAAGAAAAGACTTCCGATACCTAAGACACAAAAATAGTAAGAAACACATCCTCCAAACTGACAACACATATGCTTAGGCATAAAGAAGTGTTTCAAATACAGAACAGTTGTCCAGAACACCAAGTTACAGAGCCCTACCATAATATCAGAGGACACTTAAAATGAAGAACGTGCTAGTAATTAGTAAAAGGCTAAGTCTCGGTTGACAGCCAGTATTAATTATATCATTTTAAAGTCTTACCTGGAAACTAACACTGTTCCTGTGTGTTAGGTTTCACTTGTATGATTGCAAAGCTGCCAGAGCTCATAATGGCTTTGTTCGGTTTCATCTTCCAATCAACAACACACTGGCTAATTTAAATATCTCTGTCTGGGTGGACTTCACCACCTCCTTTCCCCAAAAGGTCTATGTGTTGTTCAGCATCTATTTCCTGTCACATTGTTTTATGTAGTCTGCCTGACTGTAAGCTCTACCATATTAAGCCATTTACTATTTATTCACAATGGAAATTCTATAAATAGACCCACTGATTCAAACAATAACTGAAGCTGAATTCCACCCCTGTTTATTATTATCCCTTCACACGATGTCTAAATAAGATGACAAAGCATAAAGTGGAGATGTACTCAGTTGGTCCGGTATGATGTGTTTGTGGATGGCATCAATATTAAGCATGAGAGCGCTGGTCCAAATCAAGTCAGCATATCATCTTTCAGGCCACAGACCAGACCTGAGTCCCTAGTGGAGCTTTGGCTTCCATCGTGACTCATGCCCTGTCTGAGCAACAGCTTGTCATTGCCGGGCATAAAGGCTCTCTCCTGGCATGTGCTGACATATCGAAAAGATGTAATTAGGCCTCGTATTTCCACAGAATATTTACAGCCTGAGGCAATTAGTGAAAAACCCTCAAACGTTGAATGGCAAGTCTGCGTTGGTGATTACATTTTAAAAAATCAGGTTTTAAAACGATTCATTTTATCAGTAACCAACCAACAATAAAGTGAAGCTTTTGTATTGATTTAACAGGACTAATACTGATTGGTTTGTATTTGATTTAATCCAATCTTAGTCCACTAAGTTGATTGACCAATCAAGTTTGCACCGACTGACAAAACAGCCCTTTCTTGCTGCTTCCTTACAACTAATCCTCAGTCAGCAGAATGCTGTTGTTAATATTGATGTTCACATGGGTCAGTTATGGGTCAGTGATTGTTTGCTTCTTTTAAGCTTTGAGCATAAGATCAAGGGTGTGGTTGCCAAAGCAACAAATCAGATTTAGACACACATTTGGGGTATAATAATTAGAATTGGGGCATTTTTAAATTCCAGAAGGTTTTTTACAATTCAGTTGACATCCTTTAGCTGAGAAGTGAAGTCAGTGTTCAGACATTGTGTCAAATGGTCCCCTGTCCTCTGTATGTGCCCTAGCAGGTAATGTGCCATCTCCCAACGCTCCTCTGAAGAGGGTGTTAGCCTACACGGGCTGCTTCAGCCGCATGGCCACTATTAAGGACATCCACCTCTACCTGTCCCAGAGACTTCGCATCAAGGAGGAGGACATGAGACTGTGGCTCTACAACAGTGAGGTGGGCCACAAAGCTGTCACAGTAACGGTTATAAAAAGTTGGATAGGTAAGTCCCAGTTTGAGCTTGTTTTCTCCTCTGGTTGCTCTGCAGAACTACCTCACCCTCCTGGACGATGAAGATCACACACTGGAGAGTCTGAAGATCCACGACGAACAGCAGCTAGTGATCGAAGGCATGAAACACCTCCTTTTTTCTCCGCCGCTCCTCTTCAAAACGAACAAAACTCTCTTCAGACTTCTAATTGTGCTGTAACCAGCAGATATTTTCACTGATAATGTGGAATTCTGAACAATGGCATGTGAAAGTGTGAGTGAAGCGGTTTAATCACAGGAACTCTCTCTCTTCTCCCACAGTCAGGAACAAAGACATGAGCTGGCCTGAGGAAATGTCTTTCATTGCCAACAGTAGTAAGATGGACAGACACAAAGGTAAGCTGCAGGACACTAAATGAGCTCACTGTGCGTTTGTACACCAACAGAAAATAAGATAAGGTATTATCTTGGAAAAAACGTGGTCTGATTGGTGCCAGATGTTACATCTGAAGCACTGAGTGTGAGTTCACACTAACTTTGGTTGTTCGTGGTGGTCAGTTAGTAACATTTGTAATCCTGATCACATGATTTCTCCTTAGTCAAGTTTTTCTTGAAATCTGATCAATGTCCTTGTGTACCAATCCAGTACCTACAGAGAAAGGAGCCACTGGTCTCAGTAACCTCGGCAACACCTGCTTCATGAACTCCAGTATCCAGTGTGTGAGCAACACCAAGCCTCTCACAGACTACTTCATCTCAGGGAGACACCTCTACGAGCTCAACAGGTGGCGTTTAAGAGCATCACCCCGGTACAAAACCCTCCACCGTCCTTCTGAGCTTTGTCATTTTTTTAATCGGCCCGTGTCGTGCATTTACAGAACCAACCCCATCGGGATGCGAGGTCACATGGCCAAGTGTTACGGTGACCTGGTGATGGAGCTGTGGAGCGGCACGCAGAAGAACGTGGCTCCGCTCAAACTCAGAGTGAGCAGTTTCATCTCTGTCTTCTACGTGACATGTTTCAGACATTTCTGTGTTTTTGACTTATGTCACAGTCTGCCATGGAGTCGTCAGTGTGTAGCTTTCCTTAACCTTCCAGGTTATGTCATTTTTCTATAAGTAAAGTTAAATAGAATTTGTTATTGTTTATGATGTCTTTACTTCCTCTCCAGTGGACGATAGCAAAGTATGCCCCGCGCTTCAATGGCTTCCAGCAGCAGGACTCTCAGGAGCTGCTGGCCTTCCTGCTGGATGGTCTTCATGAGGATCTAAACCGCGTCCATGAGAAACCCTATGTGGAGCTGAAGGACAGTGATGGCCGGCCGGACTGGGAGGTGGCCTCTGAGGTCAGAGATCACACAACTGATGAAATGCTATTTTCAGATGAAATGAATACTGTTTGTGAGGTTCTGGTGTTAATGCTCTAGGACACAAGTTTTCCTGTTTAGTGGGTAAACAATAATTCATTCACTGCCGACTAGCTGGTGAACACTGTGGAGAACTTAGCAGCCAAAGAGAGAGATTTTCCTCAGAAGCTGGTGGAGACCAAAAACAGAGTTAGAAGAGAGTGAATATTGTCTTCTATTGTCTGCTCTGAGTTTATAAAAAATACAGGTTTTAACAACTTTAAAACCACCACATGAACATATCAGTGTTGTGTTCCCAGCTTGTTTCTGCCCCCCCGCCCAATATGAGTTATTGCAGGTTTGAATATTTATGACCAAATAAGAAACAATCAAAGTGAAAGTTTGGGAGAAAAAATATCCCAGTTATTATTTATGATGCAATTTGTATTATGCTAGTCACATCTCTCTATGCACACCATGGTGTTGACTGTATCTTATTAACCTTCAGTCTTTTATGCCTTCATCTGTACCTTATTTGTAACTATCAGTTTCCCGACCTATCCATTCATTAGTCTCTCTGCTTGTTTATCTCTGCTGTGTTCATGTACCTGTTGACATTTGTGTTTTTTAATGTATCTCTGCGTGTCCGTCTAATGATGTGTTGGTGTAGTATCCCTTCACTCAAAGTTAGAAACCCATTGATAGAATCTGTTTTCAGGGCCTTTAAAGATTTTAGGCATTTAAAGTCGTATTCCTACCTTTCACCCAGTCAGTCCTTCAGCTAAGCTTCCCTTTGAATCTCTAATGTTGCTGTATTGATGTTCTGTTTGTTTTTCTGTTGGTCCTGAGCTGAGGGATTTGCAGGATTAGTGGTGTGTGATCTCACTACTCTGTGTGCATGTGTGTGTGTGTTTGTGCATGTGCTTGCTCCACCCTGCAGGCGTGGGAGAACCACCTGCGCAGGAACCGCTCCATTGTGGTGGATCTGTTCCACGGTCAGCTTAAGTCCCAGGTGAAATGTAAGACCTGCGGCCACATTAGCGCTCGCTTTGACCCCTTCAATTTCCTGTCTCTACCCTTGCCCATGGACAGCTCCATGCATCTGGAGATCACAGGTGAGGATGCTGGAGGACGAGGGAGGGGACAAAGATCCTGAAGTCCTTCGTTTTATAACAAAGCCTGAATCCTGTGTCATGTTGCGGTGTGTTTGTAGTCATTAAACTGGATGGATCCACACCCGTGCGCTTCGGCCTGAGGTTGAATATGGATGAGAAGTACACGGGACTGAAGAAGCAGCTGAGTGAGCTGTGTGGTCTGAAGCCTGAGCAGATCCTCCTTGCTGAGGTCCATACCTCCAACATCAAGGTACTGAATCTGCTCAAGCTGCGATGTTTATCAACATACACCTGTAATCCTAATGTAAAATGTCTAATGTAAGCTGTCAAACACCAGAGTAAACTAACTCTTGTCAGAGCGAAAATTTTAGCAGCTCTCAAAGACGGAGTTTCTCCGTTTTAACCGCAAAGTCACAAGATTTGAGTGGTGGAAGTTCTTCTTCCCGTGTGTGGGGAGAGAAGCTGCTTCTCTGAAGAATCAAAGACTCGGTGTGAGGAGTCAAATGGCTTTGAGTTGGTGCTGCAGATTGCCTGCTTTGTCTCGTCATGTGAACAGAATAGAGGGAACTCTTCATGCTGAATTGGTTACAGTTTAACAATAGAGAATATTGGTTTGAACTGGTTGCTACACACACACACACATGCTGTGGGTGACAGTCTGTTATCTTTAACTGCCGGCTCCCTCTGTTGCATCATAGCTGTAAGGTGTAGGACAGGTCTCCAACCACCATTTGGTTTCTTTAGGATGTGGGTGTTACAGTGAACTAGGGCCCTCAACTCAACAATGGCACCTTTGTCAGAGACTGGGTGACGAGAGCAGGAGCCGCACCTCTTATATCTCTGAGATACTGTTGAAAACAAAGTTCCCTCCTCAAAGGCATAAATGTGACTTCCTGTAGTGAGTGTTAGCTGTGAGTAGAGCTGCTAGGCCCCTTAATAAAGTGAAGGGGCTTTAAAAATCTCCAAATCAAGAGAAGAAATCAATAAATTGGCAACTTTAGGACTGATTAAAACCAGGACACATAAAATCAGAACTCTCTGTGGCTAAATGCTACTAGAAAACTAGAGGTACAGTAATGTTTTTTTTTTTTACTTGACAAAATAAACAGAAAATAGATTTTCTGTCATCAGTTTTGCTTTTTTAACTTTGGCGGCAACGACACAAACCAGGCTGACTAATCACAGTTAGTCGTTGCTGTCAATCACGACAGAACTCATGTGAATTACTTGTGGTCTGATGTACAAATACCTTGTGTTCAGAACTTCCCTCAGGACAACCAGAAGGTGCGTCTGTCTGTAAATGGTTTCCTGTGTGCGTTTGAGATCCCAGTGCCAGGTTCGCCAACGTCTCTGAGCTCCCCCACACTGACAGGTGAGTTGGGGCCACTCATTTTCACTCTGTGTTTGCAGTAACTATAGATCCTCCAGGTGTCTGAGAGTCTACAGTGACAGTGTTGTCTCTTTTCTTTCGGCCTCTTTCTCCTCCACTTCATTAGACGTCACCCCGATAGCTAACGGCTCAGCTGCTAACGGGCACGTGGGCAATAAGCCTGTCCTCATCCCTAACGGTGGGCCCAGCACCATGGTGCCCTGCAGCCCCGAGACACCCCTGGCCAACGGCGTCTCCAACGGACACATCACACCAGTGCAGGAGAGCCCCTTCATTGGATACATCATCGCCATGCACAGGAAGATGGTGAATATAATACAATATGTATAAACAACTGCTGAATCTAGTTTTATGGATGAATGGATGGAAGATTTTAAATATATCACTCATACATTGTTTAGGTTAGAGCAGGGGTCTTCAACGTTTTTCAGGCCAAGGACCCCGAAACTGATGGAGAGATGGAGCAGGGACCCCCTACTACATATTTTATAAAACTGTGTTATATATTGTATAAACATACCTTGTTATTGTGCATTCAATACTAAGCTATTCAAATAATACACAGGTTCACATGACCCCCTAGGGGTCACGGACCCCCTGTTGAAGACCTCTGGGTTAGAGAATAATTATTTCCATTACACTGTGTAACAGCTGCTTTGCTGCCGTAGCTCAGTGGGTGTGTTTAAACAAAGCTTTACACAGCTGAGTCTCAGCTCTCGATTTGACTGACACGTGTTTGTGTCCACTCTCAGATGCGCACGGAGCTGTACTTCCTGTCATCTCAGAAGAACCGGCCCAGTCTGTTCGGCATGCCCCTCATAGTCCCCTGCACCGTGCACACCAGTAAGAAAGACCTGTACGACGCCGTCTGGATCCAAGTGTCCCGGCTCGCCAGCCCATTACCCCCACAGGAAGCTAGCAACCACGCTCAGGACTGGTATGCTGACAGGCTTCTTCTTATCACCAAGCTTTTTTTTTTTACATGGACTTTTTCAGGTTTTGACAGAGCCACATGTAGGATAGCAGTTTCCCCCTGTTTCTGGTCTCTGTGCTAAGATAGGCTAAACACATCACAATGTTATACCCAGTATCTTTGTGCTGAACTAACTAACAGGAAGCTGGCATAGATCTTCTCTTCTGACTGAGGGGCATCTGAAGATTTTGCTTCAGAGAGACAACAGATCCTTGTCCCTTACTGTTCCCGTGTTTTTGTTTTTGTTTTCCTGCAGTGATGACAGTATGGGCTACCAGTACCCCTTCACTTTACGGGTTGTGGGTAAGGACGGAAACTCGTGTGCCTGGTGTCCCTGGTACAGGTAAGACAGAGTATTTCATATACACACATTTCTTACAAAGTAACACATCTGGTATAAGATCCCATGTGAGTAGGTGTGTATTGTAAAAATGTACAAAATCTTAAAACATTATAAATATTAAATGTAATGTTCAATTTATGTCATAAGAAGAAACAAGGTTCAAAAAACAGAAAACCCATTAAAATCTAAGGAAATGGATCAGAATGATTTAATTGTTTTTGTAACAGTGACTGTTCATAATCATTTCTGGGATCCAGGTTTCTTTGCCTGAGCCTGTGTACGTACTGCAGCTGTGTCTGTCTGTTCCTGTGTGTTTCCAGGTTCTGTCGAGGCTGCACGATAGACTGCACAGAGGACAGAGCCTCTGTGGGGAATGCTTATATTGCTGTGGACTGGGACCCCACTGCTCTGCACCTCCGCTACCAGACCTCCCAGGAGAGGGTGAGACACACACACACACACACTCACAGACACACTCACACACTTTTTCTCTGTCTTGAAGAAAATATTTGAGCCTAAAATGCAATGATCTTGTTAATGGGTAAGCTTACTCAGGGTGAAGCCTGCTGAGTGAGCTGCTCTGCTGCTATCTCACTGCGATGTGGCTCAAATGGTCCTTGTATTATTAAGAGTTGAGATATGAGCTCGGTGAGATAAATGAATCTACTGAACAGTACCTGTAGTTCTGAGTTTGACCACACAGAGTCGTCAGCGAGCTGGTTAAATCAGAGTGAGATCCAACAAAGAAAGACCAGTAATAAACTTGCATCTGAGCTTCTTGACCCTTAACCTGCACTGTTGTGCAACCTCTACTGAACAAAATCAAACCTTGACACCACCAATCTTGCCAAAGCTAAATTGGTCTTTCTTGCCAAAGCACTGGAGAAAGTGGTTTTATTCTCAGCTTATTTCTTGTTTGAATGACCACTGTCTTTGAAAAGTTTCAGTCCGGTTTTCAGAGTAATCAGAGTACAAACACGGCCCATCTAAAAGTTTTTAATGACACTGGAATGAATTCAGATGCCGGCTGCCGTAATGTTCTTGTACTATTAGACGTCTCTGCTGCATTTGGTATAATAAATCCATCCGACCTCACGTCAGTTACCTCACACCTCACTTACAGACTGTCTTGCAAACACTAGGTCCTAGATATACAGTAACTTCTTAATCCTGAACAATGACAAAACTCAAGTGATGGTGTTTGGACCCAAAGCACACAGGGATGGTGTAAGCTAGATCTTAGTCTACTGGGCTTTGCTGTGCACTCATGAGGCCAGAAACTTGGGAGCAATCTCCTGGGGCTACTCTTTGTAGAAAAATCACCAGATCAGCTAAAACTCACATCAGAACTGTCAAGACATTCATTCTGTGATGCTATGTATGCAATCACTCATTCATACTTTAGTCTTTCACCCTCTAAATTTCTGTAACTACTGTGATGAAGACACAGTCAGAGAAAAAGCTGAGTAGTGTGGGGTGAATGCATCGTCGCCTCGTCATCACTGTCATGGTCTCCCTGCAGATCGTGGAGGAGCACTGCAGCGTGGAGCAGTCCCGTCGGGCCCAGGCTGAGCCCATCAGCTTGGACAGCTGTCTGAAGGCCTTCACCAGCGAGGAGGAGCTGGGAGAAGACGAGCTCTATTACTGCTCCAAGTGCAAGACCCATCGGCTAGCCACCAAGAAACTGGACCTCTGGAGGCTGCCGCCCATTCTGGTCAGTGGCACGCTTCTAAGACTATGTCAGACCTGATATCTGGTCTCACAGGGATAGTTTTTTTTGTGTAGGTTTCTTTGTGTGGTTTTCAGTAGTTTTTACTGACTGCTATTGAAAATAGCTTAAGGATGACACAGGACGTGTTCATGTGTGTTCTCTTCTCCAGATTGTCCACCTGAAGCGCTTCCAGTTTGTGAACGGTCGCTGGATCAAATCTCAGAAGATTGTCAAGTTCCCACGGGAGAGTTTTGACCCCAGCGCCTTCCTGGCCCCCAGAGACCTGGAACAGCACTGCCTCCACTCCCGCAGCGAGAGTGAGGATCTGCTGCGGGTCGGAGAAGACAACCTGTCCTCCATCTCTGCCCCCGCTGGTTTCTGCAACCTCCCCAAAGGTACCACATGTTGACTCTTGTCTTTTTATTTTTTCATTCTGTGAAAGAAAGGAAGTGTGTTTAACCCTGTGCTCTCCCAACAGCCTCCCCTGCCTCTAGCAGGAAGTCGGCACCTTCTCTCAGCCGGAACGGCAGCCCCTCTAGCAGCCCAAAGAGCGGCAGCGGGGGCCGCAGGCCAGGCCGGCTACGCCTGCCTCAGCTGGGCAGCAGACACCGCCTCTCCAACAGCAAGGAGAACCTGGATGGAGCTGCTAATCCTGAGGCTGAGTCACGGGAGAGCGCAACACAGGCAGACGCAGAGGGGAGTGTAGTAGCAGGGGCGGCGGGCCTTCCTGGGTCGGGAGAGGGAGCCCCATCCGAATCATCGTGCAGCACCGAGGCGTCCAGCAGCCACTGCGACGTGGTCCTGGTGAACGGCGACAGCAACGGGCTGAGCTCAGACTGCAGCACCGAGAGCAGCATGGACCCCGATAACTCACTGCTACAGCACAGAGACAACATGTGCCTGGACGCCATCTACAACCTCTATGCAATATCAGTACGTCACTGTCTCACACACAGTTTTAATCGGCTCTCTCTGTTTGAAGCAGGTCTAATATATGTTTTCTGCTTTATGTCCTCAGTGCCATTCAGGAATCATGGGAGGAGGCCACTATGTGACATATGCCAAAAACCCCAATGAGAAATGGTACTGTTACAACGACAGCAGCTGTAAGGTAAGATGATAGTTCCACAGGTGAGCATCCTCTGACAGGAGTGACACCTGTTATCTGATGGACTTTTAAACAGGTTGCCTTTCCAAAAACCAAATTACAGGAGCAAGCAGAAAACATTTGTGTTACTTTCATCTTAAAAAGACTTTTAAAAGTGCAACCATGTATTTTTTATTTATTTTTTTCATCTTCAGGAAGTGCACTCTGAGGAGGTTGACACCGACTCAGCTTACATCCTGTTCTACGAGCAGCAAGGCGTCGACTACTCCCAGTTCCTGCCAAAGATCGATGGCAAGAAGATGGCCGACACCAGTAGCATGGACGAAGACTTCGAGTCCGACTACAAGAAATACTGTGTCCTCCAGTGATCTCTCCAGTCGTCTTCCATCAGCCAGCACTACACCCCGCTCTCCGCTGCCTCCTGCTGCCGCCGAGCAGGAAGCACCAGATCCTTCAGATAGTTCTGAAGAATTCTCAAAACTGCTAATGACTAGAGTCAGCGCCGTGCTCTCTGCCTTTAGGTATGCGTTGCAGCACTTTCTACACACCGACCGCAAACGCGAATTAGCGCAAAGGTTTGCCAAGACAACAACAACGAAGCCCCGGTCAAAGCACTAAACTGGTGCACTTTGCTGAGCCCGACAAAACAAACCCTTCCTCCCCTTCTCATGTGAACAGCCCTGGCCATAACATAACCTGTATCATATACTTTCCATACTAACACAACTCTGAATGTATGCCAAGTGTGGCCAAGTCATAAAATGATGTTGCTTTGTTATAGTGCATTTATCCCTAGTGATGTCAGAAAAAAAAAAAACGCACACACTGACACCTGGAGTTGTCAACATGTGATCTGAGCCCAGAGATTTACCTGAAGAGGGAACATGATGACATCACAGGATGAGTTCCAGGTGTGAATGTGAGGCCAACGATTGGATACAGATAAAGTTTTCATGCCAAGAGTAAATGGGACCCAAGAGTTAAAGAAAAAAACAAAAACCTCTGTGTTGATGTCATATTTGATGCCACAGGTCAGCATTCAGGGGGAATTTGGGATGTCCAGTATACTAAAGGTTTTATTAGCGATAGTGTCACTTTGAAAAAAAGATTAGTCATACGCTACCTCATCGCTTCTCGCAGTCCGTCGGCCAACTGAACCCTAACATTCTGTGACAGTATTAATAATGATAAGTAAATGCCTCCTTCCTGCGTAGGGGACATGGTACACACATTTCAGGAACCCCCCCTCTTGCTAGGATACTCACACAGATCCTGACGTCCACATGAAACTCGGCATTTTATTCGCCAAATCGTTCATCCCTCAGCTGCCAAACAAAAAAAAATCAGTGGTGAATTTGTGCAATGTTGACCTGTGTGTGTCCATAAGTTTCCTGAAAAGGCTTGAGCGTGATTCTTGGTTTGCGTAGGACAGGTGCCATGATTTCAGACAAGAGACGCTTAGAGAATAAGATACTGTCTATGTTTAATACGTTTTCTTTTTTCCTTTTCATGCTGCAAATGCATTGTTTTTATAAAAGATTTATTTAATAGTTTTAAGGCAGGTTCAGGAATGGATATTGATCTCACACAGCCCACACCTGGAGGGGCCACAGGCTTATCCTCACAGCACTGTCACAACTGTCAACAGTTTAAGATTCAAACTCATCTGTGATACTAATGTTCATACTCTCCTCCCCTGTAAAAAAAAAAAAAACGAAAAAAAAAACACAAGAACTGTTGGAACATTTTACCTGCGTTTTAAAATAATATTATTTAAAGAGTAACTTAAAAAAAAACCGCTGAACTCATGATGGACAGTTAAAAAAAATCCAAATCAGTGCATTAGAACCAAAGATATTGTCCTTTTTTTGTTTTGTTTTTATTACACACCTTCTTCTTTCTTGTCAAAACCCAGCTTCTACATTACCCATAATGCAACTCACCTGCCGACAGTTTGTCTGGAGATTCAGGTGTGTTATGAGAGTAGCGGCTAATGTAGTGGGCTCCCTGCTTTCTAACTTCAGCTGATGATACGGGCCTTAGGGCGACTCCTGTGTCAGAAGGACCCAGTTATTTCCTTAAAACAGGTGATATGAAGGAAAATTCACTGGAAGCTTCCTGGGAAGAACTCAGAAAGATCCGGTCCAAGTTACATGGGAAATGGAGAATGTGTTCAGTTACACTTTGCATTAAAACATTTCAGTTATGGAGAGTGTTTCCAATATTAAATGAATAAATATTTCTTTCATTTTATTTTGAATTGTTTTATGGAAACTAGAAAAAAAACTCTCCACAACTCCAGGAACTGTCCCAGAGCTGTTTCTCCACTGTCCATGTGATTACTGATCAGATCAGATTTCATTTATACTCCGAAGGTAACCAAAGCCTGTAGAATCTGTTAGAGCTGTGGTGCACATCATCTGGACTGTAGTTAGACCTGTAAAAGCCCATCACTGGACCCAACATTTAGATCATCTTTTTTTTTTTAATATACCCATTTCATGGAAATTCTAAATTCTGTTCGTCTTCTCACGCGAAAGGTTTGACTGTGAGCGTTGAGGTTCGTTTGAAACGAATAAGCCCACATTGTCGCCGCGGTGGAGTCCGGCCTTCTCGTCCCTGCGCTCCTGGGCTCGGTCTAATCACTGTGAAGGGGACGGCAGACGGCAGATCAGTGGCTCCTGATGGTTTCCACACTTCTGTCTTCTAGATCACAGGAGATGAATCTCTGTGCTCGCCCCCTTTTCTTTTAGCTGCTGTATTTATGAGAATAGTGGTGTCGTTTGGAGAGAGAGAGCCGTCACTGAGTGAAACTTTATTTTCCTTTGCGAAAAGTACGTTTGTTGAACAAATGGAAATGTACATATGAGTGCTATTTATGTTTGCTTTGCAGCCCCCCCCTCCCCCTCCATCCTAATGCCCTTGCATCGAGCTGTAGACCCATGTCCAGTTTGTGCCCGTGTTTGCCACCACATGGCTCAAAGGGAAAGGACGTGTCTCTCCACTAACCCCACTGAAAGTGCTCGCTTCATTTAAAGGTGCAATAGCTGTCCACTTCTTTTCTTCACCTCTGGTTGAGAATGCGCCCCTCAAACGGATTACTGGTGTGATGCTAAGCTCAACACACCTGTAATAGTTTAAAAAAAAAAAGAAAAAGAAAAATACAACGTTTAAAGTTGGGGTTAATTTCAGCACAATGTTTCATAATCCAGGTACAAAGAGTTTCTGCCCGACGGAACTCAGCTTCGATGCTGAAAACACAGGGCTGATATCTGAAACCCATTCTTTCTCCAGAAGCCCCCCACCACCACCACCACCACCACCACCCTGCTGTCCCCACCTACCAGAAGAATAGTTCAGTGTTGCAGGCAGTGCAATCTACTACTGAGCTGTCTGTCTGTCAGTGTCTGTAGCCTTTTTTATTTAAGTTCACTTCTGTCGAATCTGAACCAGATTTAATTTAAAGATTTTTTTTTGTAAGGTGTTTGTTGAAAGAAAGTGACATTGCACTGAGATGAAAAACATGTACATAAAACAAAATGTGTTTTGTAAATAAGCCAATGAAAACTATGTATTTGAATATGAACTGTACAAAATACTGTACTTGTAGTTGTATATGGAGTGATACCGTTGATCTGTAACAAAATACCCAAGCAACAAATTAAATTCTGCAGAGGAAACAAAGCTCACAGAGTCTGTGAAGTGGGTTTTTATTTGTGTGTTTATTTCTGAGTGATGCACATTTCAGTTGTCACCACTCGGAACCGATGGAAACATCTGTAAATACTGGAAACATCTGTCTTCACCCTCAAACTCAGCTGGAAGCCTCCTGTCCCAGCACACAGTGACCAGGAGATGCACAGTGTGTGTGTGTGTGTGTGTGTGTGTGTGTGTGAGGCGGACGCTCAGTGACATAGAGCAGGGTGTAAGAGCTAACCAGTGTTTAATTCAAAGCCCCGCTGTGCTTAAAAAGTAGCCGTGCACAGCTGTTACCATGGCAGTGGACTGTGGGCTGGAGTCCTTTTCCTGCCTTGGTGTAGAGGAACATGCTGTTGGTGCAGTGTGTCTGCAGATGAGAGAGGAAACCACACATGCAGGGTCTCTGCAGCCACACTGCTTCTGAAACACATGCTTCTTCCCTCCGCACCGTGTGAACGGCCTTTTTCTTTTCTGCCTCTTTGTCCAGTCCTGTCTCACACATTAACACGTTTGAATCCCATCATGATCAACTAGTATTGACCCACAGAAATCAAAACCTGGCTGCTGATTATCTATACTAAGTGCTGGTTGGGGATTTTGTAGCGAGATTGGTTGATGGATCACTGTGACCCTGCAGTGATCTCTGGTCTCACATCACCAGTAGCTGCTGTGCTAAAGTTAAATTTAGCTGCACCTCAGTGAGCTACAGCATTAAAATGCTGCTCACAGCATAAATAACCCTTCTACTCCTTTGTACCTTCTTAAATATAAATTTAAATGAAGGACTTTTACTTCTAATTTAGTCATTTTTGCATTGTTATTTGTACTAAAGTAGCTTTTCCAGCACTGAGTCTATGAAAGTGCAATAAAATGAGTGGTAAAGCTATTTATGCATTTTTTTATTCTTTTTCTTCATATATTTGCATAAAAATTAACCAATTCAACAATTCTTCATATTCTTGGTTGAAAATGAATATGACAAACTTACTCATGAGCTCTGGATCCAACCAAACCAGCTAAACCTGAGCTGATCATGTGCCTCATTTTACATTTTAGCGTCACATGAGACCTTTAAGTCTGAATAAAACCTCTAATGAGTGATCAGTTCTTGGTTTTATTTTGTCCCACAGGCACTTCCCCTTTTAAGCTTTAATGTGTGGTAGAGCTGATGTGACCATGGCTCAGGCTTCAGTGCGTTGACAGTGTTGCTGAGCATCAAATAGGATGTTACACGGAGCATCATGCATTTCAAACCACCTGCTGCTACCGTTCATTTCCTCTGCTTGTGTTGTGGTTGACACGCGATGAAGGCTCCTGCTGGTGACAGTGACAGCGATGTTCGAGGTTTCCACAACACATGCTTGAATTCTTGAAGGGTTTTAGAATTTTAGTTTATTAGTTTTTTATTTTTAGTATCTCCAAACACAAGTTAGACCCAGACAGAAAGCTTCAACTGAGCTGCTGCAGCTGGTTTCTGATCAGCGTCCCAGTCACTCAAAGAATGGACATCAGAAAACTCAGGTAAGGCATTTTTATGTTGGAATAAAGCATTTAATGTGAACGCATGAGCTCAGTGTGTCTCCTTCCTGTGCCTTCTTACTGTTTTCTGCTTCAGGTTTGACAGACTCAAACAGCTGTGGCTCTGTTATTAAAATTCATTCTGCTCAACGTTTATTTTAACGCCATGGAACCCTTCTTCCAGACTGACTTTTACTTCCTAGTGCCCGAGACAAAATTAACCTCAAGTGAGTGGATGATGTCTGGCTGTGAAAAGGTCACGAGCTCAGGTGAGGCCTCACAGGTAAAATCCAGCTGAAGATGTCGTGAGAGCATATTGCTGTGTGTGCTGAGTGTTTCTGTCTTGCTGGTTCTTTCAGGACATACCCTGACCCTGCCCTGCTACATCCTGATCGGGGTTCTCTGCTCCACCGTCCTGTTGTTCACTCTGCTGGGGCTCGTGTGTCTCAGAAAGTAAGACAAGCCGAAAATTATTTCACAAGGAAATTCACTGGATTTGATCTGACGTCAGTGTGATGGCGCAGATGTAACTAACAACACTTAATGATGTGTCCGCTGAAGTGTCCCCATAAGGACGAGGACCGTGTAATAATGAGGACCTGTTGAGGACTTTTATTATACAAAATCCACCTGGTTGAGTTCACATACTCAGTATGTGAATTTTCTGTTAGCCGTGGGTCAGTCAGTGTGGCTCTGGTTGTGTGCTCTACCACTCTGGTCCACACTGAAATATATTTGGCAACTATTACAAGGAACTTTCTGTATTTTAGTTATTTTATTATTTAGTACTTTACAAAATCTTGTACACTCTGCGTTGTCTTGCAGATATCGCTCTTTGCTCCACACAATTCGGGAGCTGCGGAGGACCAAGTTGTTGCTGGGTCCTGTCCCTGGGCTAGAACCTCCCATCGCACCTGTGATGCCGGGCCCAGTGGAGGAGGAGGAGGAGCTTTCTCCCCAGACTCCCCTGCAGCAGTGCAGCGCAGTCAGGCCCTCATCCAGGAGGATCTGGAGAAGCATGCAGCAGGTACCACTGCTACTCCAACATCTTCAACACGTGATGCAGATGGAAAGATTTCACCTGGATGGCGCTGGTTTGGTGTTGGACGTCCTCTCAGTGTCCTGCAGGAATCCACCACTGCTTGTGCTCTGCTGTGATGCTGCACGGCCACCTCTCATGAATATTTCCTGTCATCTATCCTAGGGTCCCCGTTTCACTAAGTCAGACCTGAACCTGCTGCAGCTGATCAAAGCAGGGAAGGAGGGCGTCTTCTACCAGGCCAGGATGACCAAAGGGACCTGTAAAGGCCACAACATGTTCACATGCAAGATCACCAAGGAAGGTACTACTGTACTACTCTAAGGGTTTCGAAACACAAGCATCATCAGGCACATCTCTTCTTACAGTTATAACACTACCAACATGTTTGTATCAAATCTTGTTTGAGTCTTTGTAGATGTTGTGTCTTTAGGCAGATTTTAAATGCAGAACTCAGATAGAGACAGGTGGAGGAGAGTCGGCAGTTTACCGTTAAGAAGAGCAAGGTTCTTTGAGCTGCAACAGGAGGCAGGAAGAGACTGTAGACTGGCTCAGACCATAGGTGTGCGTCCAGATTAAGATGGAGGGCAGGAGCTGGTGAGCCAGGGAGGAGGGGAACAGGAAATAGCTGGAGACTGATGAGGATGGGAACCGCACTGGGACACAGTAGAGACAAGTCTGAGCAGGAGGGACAACTAGCACTGGAATATAATCCAGCTGAGTTTGGCCTCAGGTTTACCACAGTTGTTGTTGTAGTTGGGAAACTGGTGGATATAAGCAGAGGGTGTGTCTGATGGGGAGACTGTGGACAGGTGAGGAGGGGATGAGGCAGGAAACTGGAAGTCAGTCACACCCAGGCATGGACACACACAGACAGGAAGACAGACAAACAGGGGACAAACAAGAACCGGTAGGGAGGGGAGACCACTACAAACACAGGGAAGGAGGGAGAGGCTGTTGTATTTTAGTGTCTTTCAGCTCATTGTTTTGTTTTTCCCAGCCTGGATCTTTGTGGTGTCAGGTTCAGTGTTCTAAACGCTCTCATCAGCCTCATTCCCAGCAGCAGCAGGAAGATGTTCTCCAAACAACTGCACTGCAACCGCTCAGCAGTAAACAGCTGAGAGACACTGTTAGCGACCTGATGGTGAACATACGGGAGAGTTTAGCAGCTAAAGAGCCAGATGTTTAGCTGCTGGAGACCAAAAAAGTTCAAATGAATGAGCCTTTTCCTCTGTATCTGCTGGATGTGTACAAGCAACTGTGTGTTTAAGAAGTGATAAGAAGCTGTGGTAGGAAAGTGTGAGGGAGAATCTGAAGATAAGGCACCACCTCCTCCTTCCTCTCCTGCGCTCACAGAGCTGTGGCCCAAACTGAAGCACTGATGATCAATAAGACCACATTTGTGATACAATAAGAACAGATTTTTTTTTTTATCCACAGCCAGACCTCCTTGCAGAAACAGTGCAAACATACACAACACGACTCGAGAGGGAAATGATATAATTACAGTTGACATCATGATCACAGTGTTGAAGCAGCTGCATGTTACTAAATACAAAACGCTGAGCTAAAAGAAAGGAAGAATTGAATCTGCTGAGCTTTTGACTCTTCGTAGATTCAGATGAAAAATTACAGAGCTTTGATTGGTTTTTGTGTTTTCTTTTCCCTCTGAGGCGTCCGTCCCAAGTATGTGGACACAGAGGTCTCCATCATGAGGAAACTGGTGCACCACAAGAACATCCTCCAGTTACTGGACTGGAACACAGCTGAGGGTGAGACACATTTATAAGGACAGAACAGGTTACTGATGGCTGTTAGGAAAGAGGGAAACTAGTCCACAATCTCCCTCTGTGAGTGTGTTTTGCTCTGTGCAGAGCCTTACATTCTGATCATGGAGTACGTGAGCTACGGCACTCTAAGGACCTTCCTGCAGACCAACAGAGCCCACCTCAGTGCTGATCCTGAACTACAGAGTCTCCTCACCATCGCCTCTTACCACATTGCTCTGGCCATGCAGCACCTGCGCTCCAAAATGGTAACACCATCACAACACTCCTGAGTGAACTCCGCTGATCAACCCTGACCAAACACAGGAAGAAATTATTAAATTACAAAATCCATGCTAAACAGTGTGTGGGTGTGGTCTTCCCTGCAGATTGTGCACTGTGACCTGGCTCTGAGGAACATCATGGTCAATAAGTTTCCCTGGGAGGTGAAAGTGGCAGAGTTCGGCCTGGCCCGAGACTTAACGCGCCTCACAAGTCGCCGCAGCACCCGCTGGAGGAACCCCCGGGTAAGACGTCATGAACCACACGCAGAGGAAGTTCTACTGCTGTGGTGTTGTGACCGTTCAGATTTCAGTTTCCCCGGTTCTCCTGAAATTTGTCTTGTATGACACCATCACAACAGGTTCACCATCATCAGAGTTTTCATTTTCTAAAAACATTGGTATTTAATGAAACTGACACCAGATAGATCCTCAGTCATAACAATACAGTTTTGGGGTCCGTCCAAAGTCAGCTTAACGCACATTCACACCAGGACTCCAGGACACCCTAAGGACTGGACTCTCCACCAGTCAGAGCTGAAGAAGCCTTTTGGATGAAGATGAACTTGAAATAAATCTACTGAAGGACGCCAAGTATCTCACACTGCACTGTGTTGCATTTCATGCATTGTGTGTTTAAAAAGCATCGTATGCCACTTGTTGAATCGCACACGATTTTTTTGGACACTTCTTGTATCATTTTAGTCATTTTTTGTGTTGTTATGATGACACCATGTCTCACTTTTTCCTCTTCGTGTTGGAAGAGGGAAAAGTGGAAGAGGGTTTTTTTCTTTTTCCATTTTCACTCCCAGACCATGGAACAGTTTACTGCTCACTTCCAGATTTTCTATTGGCACTTTCAAATCCTGATGAAAGACCCACCTTTTTAAAACTGTGTTGGAGTCTCCTAAATGATTTATTTAACTGTTGGCTATGTTTTTATTTATACTTTTTGAAATTTTAGGATTTTAGACTTTTGCTCACATTCACAGTGGTGATAATTGGTAAGCGTTTTCTATCAAGTGCCACTGTCATGGAATTTACATCCAGATGCTGCAGACAGGCAGTCCACACACAACGAATTCAAAACGAATTTTGACAAGCGCCTAACACACAGATCATACTATCTAAATTTGACCTGTTGCCAAGGCTGTTAGTTGCTGTGTGTGTGTGTGTGTGTGTGTGTGTGTGTGTGTGTGTTTGAATGTATAAGGGGGATTTAGCAACATCCTCTGCACAGGAAACAACAGTTTCAGGAAGACGTGGTCTTGATGAGAGAGGCCAGCAGTAACAGTGTCATTACTGCATCAGAGTTTCCACCATGAACTCACTATAATTATACTAACATGCTACCAACGACACTGTATGCTGATGTTTCAAATTCTTTATTATTGTCATATGAGCTTTCTTTCTGCTGGTGTGTGGTGTGCATTTCAGTTTTCTATGTGCTGCTGATCAGTTTTTACAACTTACATTTCTGAGTGAAAAATCTCTTTTTCCACTGGGTGTGACTCACACAGCAGCGAGTGCCGCTGCGCTGGTACCCACCTGAGTACTTCAAGAACAACTACTACAGCTTCAAGGGAGACGTGTGGGCGTTCGGCATCGTGCTGTGGGAGATGCAGACGTTTGGTGAGTTGGTGGCTCAGGTGTAACATGTGGCACAAAATGGTTGGATGTGTGGGGTTGGATGTTGGAGGTTCCTCTCAGAGAAATATCATTTTTCTTTGCAGCTTCCACTTCTTCCTTTGACCTTTAGTGGTCCAGTAATCGTTTCTAAACGCAGTCACGTATCAGAGAATGTCCTTTAGTTTTAGAGGCGAGTAACTGTTCCATTCTGACAGTCAAATCTAAGAGTTGTTTTTGGGAGGGGGGGGGTCTGCAGTGAATCCACCCCATTACAAACAAACAACCAAAAAACCCCATCACACCCATCATATTGGTGTGAAGCCAGATTTGAGGTCAAATGTAAGCTAAAAGCTAAATCTAAAAAAAAAAAAAAAAAGCTAAAATAAAATCTGCAACAACAAAATAAAAGTATATTTATTTGGTCATTTGGATGAACCGGGGTCAGTGGTTTGTGGTCTTGGTCTTGGTGAAATCCATGATAATGGGCCACAGTTAGCTGATGCTTACTCTTACAAAACGATGAAGAGCATTAAATTAAAAGTCATTCTAATCCATTCCAGAGACAGCAGGTAACTAAAGAAGGTTACCAAGTAACAAATGCATTTTAACAGAGTGGAAACGTTGATTTAATCAGTACAAGCTGTCGTGATCTTGTATTTCATGTTGTCATTTTACTCACGTGTAAACCTCGCATTTTCAGGGACTTTACCTTACCCGCACCTGGAGACATCCGAGGCAGTGATGTACCACATCTGTGTGGGTCATAAAAACACAAACCCTGAAGGCTGCAGACCAGAGATGTGAGTAAAAGCTCATAATTAATACCTTTCTTTTCATTTACTTTTGACATAGATTTTCTTACATGCATGTGAATCATAATGTTATATTCTATAATATATGCTGTATATTAGCAGTGTTTACTGTTTTAATTTTTCTTCTAATTTCACCTCTGTGATATTAGAGGTCGACCTGGTCACTGATCAATCATTAATCATCAGTAATTAATGGAATAGTATACTGTCAAAACGTCAGCGTAAAGTTGATTCTGATTAATTCCAGTCCCCAGTCGTATTATCGCTTCCACTAAATACAGCCTCACCCTGGCCTGTCATTTTTATTATAACATTTCAGTATCAGTTATGATTGCTGGTTCCCTCTTATTGATAACTTGATGAAGCCTTTGATTTGAAATGTCTGAACCTCACAGACTTCAGATCATGCAAGAATGTTGGCTGGAGCCATACACTCTGAGACCCTCATTCACAGACATTGTCCGGGTGCTGGAGAACATCATGGAAACCGATGCAGTAAGTGTCAGCTGGCTAAGCTGTCTTTTGAATGGGTGACATTATTAATTATTGATCCTTTAGGGGTGACATCATTGATTGAGTCTAAGTCTTTACCCTCTTTTCCTTGTTGTAATTTGTGAAAAACAAACTTAAAAAAAACCCTCATGAAACACTCACTGATGTGATGTAACATGATCTGATGAGAACACTGATGTGTGTGTGTGTGTGTCGTCTTTGTTGTCCTCTTCTTCAAAGGATTATGTGGATGTTGAAAGTCCACAGCATCTGGTGAGAGGTAAGGCCGAATATCACGAAGCTCGATGTCTACGAGCAACCAGCGTCACCTTGGATGATTAAGACCACATCTGGATGAACTTCACTGAGGCATCGCTTCGAGCACTTCACTGCACATTTTAAATGAATTCGCAGAACTTTTTAGGCCCCTTTGAAGGCAGCCTTTCAGATGATGTCTCACATCTGGCAAGTGTTTCTCTGTTTGGATGTGTTTGAACAGTTTGACAAACATCTGCACATTTATTAACACCTGCACTCTGTATTTATACTGTGTTAAATGTAGTTGGCTCTATTACTCATGAGCCATAGTTTTTGATATTTATATGTAATAATCATTTGCATTTATTGGTATTCTGTTTGTAAATATGTTGTTCAGTAATCTGGGTTAAGGATTTGGATGTTTTGTAATGTTCTGTGAAAATGATTTCTAATGTTTTAGACTAACTATATAACTATATTATGTGGTATGTTACGATCATTGCTATTATTATTATGATGTTATATTTTTGTACACTTTTATGTGTTATTTGTCTACTTCAGTATAAAAATGCAGTGATGTTGTGATATAGATTAGCTGCAGCTTCCTGTAACAGATTTCTAATGAAGGCCTGTGTCTGTCCGATTAATGACTTCCGTGAAGAATGCTGGGATGTGATGTGATCACATAAAGTGAGGACCGGGATGTAGGCTGTACAACATGTCTTCTCCTGTGTGGGATGAATGGTGCGTCCAGGAACGCCTCCATCTCCCTCTGCGAGCCAATGGGATCCATCCGGGGAACACGCGTTTTTACGACATACCATGGACAGTTCAGAGGGGAGAGGAGACGCGATGGGGGGGGGGGGGGGGGGTTGGTCGGGGTTTCCCCCCCCCCCCCCCCCTTTAAAACCCTAGGTGCTAGGTCCAAACAACACACTCTCACAAGATCTGGGAACACACGACACTAGCTCTGGACTTACAAGTTAAATTAATTACAAATGAAAAATGTGATAAATCTTGCGTTTCTTTGCTTAATAATACTGTTACTATTACCATTAAACTGTTTTTGGAAGGACAAAAGAGAATATAATAATATGACATGTTCTGGTTTGAGATTAAGCTAGCAGATAAAAACGAGCAGCAACACAAGGCACAAAATTGTACTGTAACTAGTGTTGTATTGTTTTGACATTGACAAGCAACAGTCCTTCAGTTAGTGTTAAAAAGCAAGTAGTAAGTAATAGTTAGCTATTAATATTAGCTACCAGCTAATTCATACCAGCTGCATAAACCTAAATGAGATAGCTGGTGCCGTTTTGCTATCTAATGCTAGTTACTGGTAAACTACATGATGAGACTTATTTTATTTAACCTTTATCATACCATGACGTCCTACTGACATTTCAAATATGTATGTTGCCAGAGGTTACACAATGAATATGTAAAACACACAATACAGCAGAAACACAAAGTGGTTAAATAAATAAATACATAGCTAATAATTAAACAGGTTACTATCACACTTCCAAAAGAGGACTGGGTCGAACTGGGTCGACCACGCCCACTAAAGAGACAGGAAGTGAACATCGTTTCATACCATTGGTGCAGCTTACGTAGCGCGTCATCTTGTCACGCTACTGCTGTGAACTTGGTCCCACTTTCCTATTTATGATTTGCACAGAGTAACTGAGAGATAATGTCTACCCGTGTCTTAGAAATAATCTTTTTCTTATATTTTGCCTCTCACATTCCCATCACATTATTTATTGACTTGCAAGCCCTGCTGCCGGGACATGTTTACCCCCAGCCGGTAAGTAGGCTGTTAAGTGTCAGTACCAGTGAAGTATAGTGAATGGGCTTCTTACTAAATATGCTACTTGCGAGGAGAAACAAACTTCAGATAAACTGCTCTGAGGAAGGTGCTAACCGTCCTTCTTTCCTCCAGCTGAAAGATCTTCTGAGGTGGTATGCAGCGGAGTTCAAAGACCCCATGGTGCTGGATCCTCCACAGTGGTTCGGGTCCTTCGTTTTCTGCGAGGCTTTGTTTCAGATGCCTTTCTTTCCCATTGCGGCTTATGCTTTCCTAAAAGGTAAGTGGACACAAACTTGTGTATACTTGTGATTGGTTGTGTAAAATCCGTCGCGTTTGCTGCCTTCAGGGTCTTGTCGTGGCTGAATGTGCTTAATATGACTGTTCAACTTTGCCTAATGTGACACAGAAATACATGCATATAAACATGGATTAATTTGTTGTTGGGAATTTTATACGATTCGGCACATATTTTCCCAATCTAATTAAATACCGTATGCACTTTAAGTAGCCTCTTGTTTCACAAAGTGTCTTTACCGCCCTGCAGTGTCTATTAAAAATTCTGAGTTAGTGGAATATGAAGGTTTTGTTTTCTCTGACAACGTCTCGTTGAACCACAGTTAGACTTGTGGACTCAAAGATTAGATCTGATAATAGTTTTCTTTGACGTACCTTACAGTTAACCAAGCCCACATTAAATTGGCAGTTTTTCTAATGGAGTTCGGCGCGTCAGGAGAGAAGCTGGCTCAAACCTGACCTCTCCTGGATTTTTATATATTAACACAAGAAAACCAGCACGGTTGTGGAGGATATTGGAGGATATGTGGAGCATTTAAAGCTACATTGTGCAAGGTGCTGTCATCATTAATCAGTATTTGGAGGCATTTACATGCACATGATAAATGATCACTTTTGATCAGTGTTTTTGTTTTGTTAGGTGGCTGTAAGTGGATCAGGATTCCTGCCATTGTGTATTCCACCCATGTGGCCACCACACTGGTCCCGATCCTGGCCCACATCCTTTTCTATGAGTTCCCTATGAAACCCCACCCCGGTCCCCAGACTGCACAGGAGCGCTGGCTGCTGGTCTCTATATACGCTCCATACCTGCTGGTACCTGTGCTGCTGCTCCTCACCATGCTGCTGTCCCCCACATACAACTCCACCACCAAGTCTGGACATACATCAGCCAAGACCAAGAAGAAGAAGTGATGCATTAGCAGACTGCACCTGTCTCATGTACTCAGATTTTAGAAGATATATTTTTCTGCATTTCTGAATGGACCGTTTGCACGTGATATTCTCTTTAATTAATTACTAATTGGACCCATGATTATTGGATGTGTTTTTATCAGTATCAGAGCCAAATTAATACATTTATAAAGAGTCTTCATGAAATCAGGGTAAATGTTGATTCTTTAAAGGGCCAAGTGTGACACTGAGGGTCACTGGGCCCTGGTGGTTAATCAGAGCCCACATAGTCAGTCTGTTCATGTTTATGTAATTGGGTCTTATGGTATTTATTGTAGACTAGGATGAACATGTGCAGGACATATCACTGGAGTGGGCGTATAAATTCCCAACAGTTTAAAGATATTATGTTAAATGCTCATAGGAACCAGTACATTTGCAACCCACTATATAGTTTCACCCATATATGACTGTTTCTTCTAGTATGTGATGAATGCTAATATTTTATACCTTTTAAAACCCCGGCAACAAGCTGACATTCAGCCTGTGCACTGGTGCTTTTGTTACTGTGACATGTCAAAATGTCTTCTGTGAAGAAGGCCCTTTGATTACTGGGTAACATATTGTGTTCATCCATGGCTATATAGCTAAGCATAGTAGAGGCACCATCAGAAAGTCTGCTAATGGTTATGGGAAGAAGAAGGAAGAAGGAATTTTCTGCTGCGATCCATGTGGATTAGCAGTGTAACTGTTAAAAGAGATAATGTCTTCAAGTTCCTGGACACACACACACACGCATTACTGAAGACCTCAGATGGTCTATTAATGCATTAATATATTCTTAGTTAAGCAGTCACAGTAGTGTCTACTTCAAAGAAGTTTAATGATGGTTAAGCTTTCAACCAGGCAGATTCCCAGGCTTTTTACCAGTGAAGTGTGGGTGGTAGTCATACAAGCTTTGGACTGCAAACCATCACAGTTCATAATTAAAGGGCTTCTCCCATCATTTACTTTCTCAAAAGGTTGAGGAACTTTGAGAGAAAGATTAAAATGAAAGAAATGGTTACAATCAAACTAAAGGTTGAAATATCCTGATTTCTAACTCCCAGTATGACTCAAGCTCCAAAAATGATGCATCCTGCATTTCCCAAAAATAGCTTCTTAAATTAGACCGTCCTCGTCTGGCAAACATCCATGTCCTTACAGGTCCCCAGTTCATAACACGAAAGGCTTTCTGTTAAAAATCATCACCATCATCCTGCTTGTTTCCTGAGGCCTTGAGATTGATAGAGGACACCCAGCAAAACACTGGTTCACAGTCTTAGATATCTATCCAGATGCTTATGGGCCACCAATGGTACCACAGCAGTAAACAGTACAACAGACTGGGTTCTGACCAGTTAACGGTACATCAGTCCTGTCTTTGTAAAGCTTCTAATGAAACAAATATAGCTTTCAATAGATGTAATATTCTTTAGCTCTTTAGCAAATAGAAGTTCGAATGAATAAAACAAGTATGGAATAACTAGCATGTAAACAGGACTTAACCCATAAGAACCCAGACCCATTTTTCCTTAAAGGACGTCAGCAAGTCATTCACTGCTGCCTGACTCATCCGTTTCATGAATGAACCATGAATATAAATACACATACAACGAACATCAGGCGGATGAAATAATGCTGAAATCACCTGATGCAGCATGACTGTACATTACATCAGACTGGACCTAGATGTTTAGTCATAAAAGCAACTGCAAATATTACCACCCCCTTTTTTCAGAATAACACTTTTTAATACCAAAGATCTGTGCTGTTACATATATGTTACAGCGATATTTCCGTAACTGGTTTGATATTACTTTCTTCAACAAATATGGTCAGACCAGGTTGAATGTAATATAGGACATGTTATCAAAGCATCGGAACTGTTAAATGTGTTTACCTGTAGTATAAAAAAAAAAAAAACAACAGCTTTTTGAAATTAGCTGCTTCCTTGAAATTTGCACACAGGCCATACCAGTATGATTCCCAATGTACTTTAAAGGCTGGCAGCTAATAAATTTATAATTATTTAAAGCTGTATATGTATAAGAAATTATGGATTACACTCCTGCAACAGGACACAGTTCATCCTGTGAAGGTGCACATGAACAAGGCACTGTCAAACCCTGCAGGCTGGGAGTTCCTCTTGACTCCTAGGAGGATATCAGGGACTGCTCTCAGTGCCTACTTTATTTACTGGATATAAGGGCTCAAGCCCAGGCCCCCCGAGGTATAGAGGATCCATGCCCTGCTACAGGGGAAGAGATGCAAATAGATTTTTCTGGCTACTCATCTGACCCTGACTTGGGCAGCACTATCGTCACCGGTGTGGATGAAACTTGAAATATTACAAAACTGTACTGTGTGAAGTGAACTAACATCACCTTGCAGCACCCAGTCATTGACATTCAGCATATTCAAATACTTTGCTCTCATGGCCACTCACACTTCCAATGTGACAAGTTATTCACTAGTATTTTAGTTTGCAAAATTTACATGCAGCTATCCAAGCTGTGAAGGGTTAAAGGCCCCTGGGCTGGTTTGTACTTTGGGTATATCAAAGTGTACCTACCAATAATTTGTTCATTGTCACAAAGGAAACATTTTCCAGTGGAGATGGAAAAGCTATAATAATAATATCACTGCACAGCTAGTTATGTTTTCAGCCACCAGAGGGCGTCAGATCTAAACAGAGGATATACACTACAGGCTACAACAACAACCATTGTCATCATTAAGCCACAGCCTGGGTAGTGTAGTGATTCATGTAATATATTATCATGTCACATTTTCAAAAATATAATGAAATATACCATGTGGGCATGTTGATAGCAATTTCCTTCTGTTTCACCCCCAGTTGTCTTTGTTGTAAATTTTTTTAATGTAACCACACAGAAGTAAATATCTGAAATATACATTATACAGCTCGGATGTTCTGGGATACTGTCATGTAATATATAACCAAAAACACTCTACATTATCTTAGAAAATGTTTCGTGATTTGAACTGAAGTCAAACTAACACAGTTCCTTAATTTTAACATCCCCGGGATGTGACAATTGCTCCTGGGCATTTCAGGAAGACTGTGCACTGTGCACAGTCGTACCTTCAACCGTCCCCAAAATGTATATCATTATTATATAAATATTCAGGTTAGTTCATATAGCATTCTAATTTTTTTTTAAACAAAACATTTTCTCCTGCAGTCCTAAGAGCTTCAGCAGGCGGACTAACCCTTGCAGCGGAAGGAAAGGTCTAAAGTCGGCCTTCGCGGAAGGATAGCGTATAAAGCAGGAACTCGGTACTAGCTCTCAGTATTGTCTCAGTGAACGGCAGGACCAGAGGAGAGGCTGTGTGTTATGATGCCGTGGCGCGTTACAGTGATTACAAACTGTACATTTATATTAGCGGGTTAACGTGGAAGCAGGTGTAACTGAAGGCGACGGCTAGTCCCAGTGCTAACGTCAACTGTCATATCAGACTTTACGAAAGTGTCCTTTTATGTCCACACGGCTGAAATTAAAGCTCACTGGGGAAACGGCAGTCTTCTTTCAACAGGACAGAGATGTGTCTTGTGGACTCGGACGTCTTTTCGATGAAGACAGATAATAAGGACTAACGCCTTCATGAACAACAGCTCTGTGTTGACATCTGTGCTGCATCTTCAGGATTTATGCTAACGCTGACTGCACTAGCTCGCTGATGTTGGCTAGGTTTATAGGCTACTGCCACTTGTATATTCTAGATAGTAGCAGGTTAAGTTATTCAGTATCGCCAAACCAGGTAACATTATTTTACATATTATTGTTAGCATGTTTGCAGAGACTTGCTATGGGCAGCAGCAATGACGCTCGGTGTAGCCACAGCGTTATGTCACTGTCAGGCTAACAGATAGCTCGGTGTCTGCAGCTGCCTCAGTCTTTGCATGGTCATGTCCAGCAGGCTTGGCATCATGTAGACTGTCCCTCTGAACAGGTTAGTTGACAGTGGGGGGCACACTGTGTGTTAGTGAGCCTCCTTGGAGAGTAATGCAAAGCTGAATTGCAGCTATCCAACTAGGTCAGAGACTGACAGCTGGCACTGAGACAGTTTAGCTTAGAATTGTTGCTAGCCATGCTCAGAGCCGTCTGGTCTGTGTGATAGTACAAACATCCCAACCTGCTTAAAGGGCATGTGAATGCATCATGTCCTGAATGCATCTCTTATTTATGCAATAAGGCATGTCACAGCAGCTTGTCATGAGATAAAACTCGCAGTGCAAGAAGCAGCGTCACCAGGACCGAGTGGATAATTTGATCTAGGATTGTCTTCTGAAGAGGAGAGCAACATTCAAGGCTGTCCACCAGTGCCCAGCATCAGCTGGACCATCAGCCCATCACAATGGAAACGGTGGGAGATTTTGAGTACAGCAGAAAAGACCTGGTTGGACACGGAGCCTTTGCTGTGGTGTTTAAAGGAAGACACAGGAAGGTAAATAAATAACTTGCCTGCAATATTCCCCTCTCCTCTTCCAGGAACAAAAAAAAAAAAAAGAAAACAGGGCAAGTAGGCAGCTTCATTTGAAAATCTGGGTCAGTCAGAGGCAGTGCATGATGCAGCTCTGCAGCACTGTACTGTATGTGGGCTGTCACCTTTTTTTAGGGGTGGTAATATTTACAGTTGCTTTTATGACTAAACATCTAGGTCCAGTCTGATGTAATGTACAGTTATGCTGCATCAGGTGATTTCAGCATTATTTCATCCGCCTGATATTCGTTGTATGTGTATTTATATCGTCTGGTTCATTCATGAAACGGATGAGTCAGGCAGCAGTGAATGACTTGCTGACGTACTGAGGCAGGAGGGAGGACAGGGTGCAGTGTTTTTCCTTTTTAAGGACACGAGCCTTCCTTATGTAACATCTGCACAAGGTTCATTCATACTGAAGCACTGAAACCTATTAGTTTATTCATGTAAATCTCAGAAATTGAACAAATTCAATACATTTGACTGGTGTCACAGGACATCGGGTGGGTTTGGTGTGTTTGCATATGTGACAGAGATGCAGGAGATGACATCATGTTGCCCCCATTGCTACTGGTGTGAAACAGATGGTCCTGAATTCCTCAATGAAAGCCACATTAGAGCATCACCTCTCTCCCTGCTGTAGCTTGAGCAGTGTAGCCTCCATTGTTCTTTATATGAATCGACAGCTAACTCAGAGCCTGGAAACTGAACTGAATGGAGACCTGCTAACAATCAGCCCTGCTTACGCATGCACGTGCTGAACCACCTCCGTTGCGCTGCTCACATGCCATCCTGTCGTGTTAAAACAGACCTAACATGTGATCAGTGTATTTACTGTTTAAGTCCTATCATCTGCATACCATGTAGCCTACTTACAGGATCATTTCCACCTTGGAGGAACAGGAAGGTTAGAGTCACCTGCATGCAACAGAGGTGATTGATGGTTTCATTGCTTAGGTACTGTTGGATGGCTACATATGGGCTCTTGTTACACTATAGTATCAATTTATTATGCATAGGCTAATCAGAGATCAGGTAGGACAATCAGCTAATTGCATTAACAGCAGTGTTTTTGACGTTGTTAGGTAATTTCCCAGTACACATATTTAACAACCAATGCCAAACAAAAAGAGACAAAACTCTGTAGTTGCCATTAATCAGTTAATTTTATGTCACAATCCGATTAATATACATCCTTTATGGCCTCAGGGGGCACTGATTCATGCAGGGGTGGCATGAGGTACGAGTGCACTACTTATTTCTACTTCATTATTGAAGTGTGTTACATTCCCACAATGAAACATCCCCATCCCAAGTCAAAGCAGATAGTTTTAAAGAAGGCAAATGTATATATGCAGGTGATGCTGAAAGGCCTTCAGCATCTTTGTCTATCATCTGTGATGATAACCAAACAAGTTTACTCGTGAAAGAGTTCAATCTAAGTCTGGGCAGAGAGCAAATCATACTTTAGAATAACAGGATGGCCCCTGGGGTGGCCAGTCAGATTCCAGGGGTGGCCTATGCCAGGTTGAGTGCTACCCACTAAATATGAAGCACTTGTACTGGTACAGGTCATGTATGGTTTCTTTGTGGATAACCGAGGAAATGGGTAACAACATTTCATCAAACTCTTCAAGCTTCTCTTTTCTAGCTCATTAGATTTTTTTCAGGTCTCTGAGAACAAAGTGTTTTTGGCTGTGACTCTCCCAAAAGAAATGAATTTCTGTTGAAACATTTAATGTATTATCTTCTCATAAGCTCCCAGTATTATTTAAAATAATAGTCTCTGTCTAGATGCTTATTAAATGCATAAAACCAAGTAAACCTGATGAACGTGTGTGTTATCTTTGATGTGCGGTGAAATAATTAAACCTTTTTTTTTGTCACACCCTTTCAAGCCTCAGCCTGCCCTCTTTAGACACTACAGTGATGCATTCCTGTTTATGGACAAGCATATTCAAACATTTTTGAGAAGCATGTTTGCTAAGAATGTCCATGTTTTTAATTGTCCAAATTAGATATAAAGTGTGTTCATACTCCTTTGGCGTCTTCTGCTCCCAGTCTCAGTCTCCCACTGTCTATTACTACAGCTACAGCCAGTGTCTGGCTGCAGTGTTGCTGATGCTAATCTCTTTGTTGATCACACCTCTATAATTGGCTGTGATTCATAAGTGGGATCACGTACTATTCTGGACAATGAAAGCATGTTTCTGTCTTTGCAGCATGACTTTGAGCAGGACCATAGAGCCATTAGTTTGGTTTGAAAGAACAAACTCCCCCACCCCCCCCACCCAGCCCTCCCACCTTCCAGCATTACATGATGGGCAAGCGGGGTCACTTTTTATTTATTCATTTTTTCTATGGGTGCAGTGTTGGCAGCTCAGTCACACTTGGCTGAAAATGTTCTCAGTGAGCCGGGGATGGATGCAGCTCAGTTGGCTCTCAGTTGGTTGTGCGTTATGCCAGCCTCTAGGCAGAGTGCACCCGCAGAACAAGAACATCTCCTATTAACCTAGATTCATTTGGAAAGCATTTCTTTTTATACACAGAATTCCTTCCTTACCTTCCTGTCTAACTGACCATGGAGATTTCATTTGTCCACACTGTATGTGTCTTTTTCTCAAGGGCATAGAAAGAGTCCAAGGCTCTGCTGGGTTTATACCAGTGCCCTTTAGCTGGGTGTTTGCATGTACGGCGCATGTCCTGAAGGCCTTTCAGCTCACGTGAGCTCCCAAATTCTTTTTATACCCACTCCAGGAGCTCATTTGGAAATATTATATCAGCCCAGGGAAGAAAATAGGCCCCTCTCCTCTCACTTAGGTTTTAATGTAAGCAGGCTGGCTCCTGTACTAGGTGTTATCTGAGTGCCTCGTCATTCAGCATGTCATTCACTGTAAAAGAAACTCAAGTGACCTGGTGTTACTGGGGCGGCTAAAATTTCCTCCATCCTTCTAGCCACCTCTTACACAGCGATGCTGACACTACAGCCTGGCTTTCAGCACACACACACCTACACTCACATATATTGTGCTCTAGTCCTTTTAAATGTCACTTTATTTTTCCCAAAAAACTTCAAGCACCATTCAGTAGGGCTGGGTAATAACCCATAACCCAACGTTATGATATTGAAATGAAATGCAAAATAGGCACTGCAGATAAACAAATGTGTAAAACAAATCCATCAGTGACTCATCCTGTTAGTTTTAGTTAGTTATACCATGTTTGGTGGACAACAGAATTTTTGTAAAATGGTACTGTCTCATCGGGAAAAGCCAATAAGCAATAATTACAACCAAAGAAAACTTTCAATGTCACACATTTTAGCAATTATGAGGGAGAATTATATTTTGTTAGTGGCACAGATGGCAACTTCCCTTCCCTAGTTTCCTTGAAAGGCCAGAATGCAGTACACCCTATAGATATGCAATGTCTGAGAGGCTACAAATATGGTATGATTGTACTGTAGTTGGTAAGTAACTACAACTACAAGTAGCTACAAGGTTTTCAGCTACACCTGAAGCAATAAGTGGATTAATTAATTAGCTGATCAAAAGAAAATTGACCAATAAGTATCCTGATAATCCTTCTGAGTCCTATTTGGACTATTGATGAGATAAAGCAAGCAATGTCAATATGTCACCTTGGGCTTCAAAAATCATGAAGGTCAGTTAGTTTTTACCATTTTCACACAACAAATGCTACATATTTAGTAAATGTAACTATCACGCTGTCTCCTATGTACACTGATTGTAAGATGAGACATCCAGGATGCGGGTTGGCTTACCACCTCCACTGAACCATTTCCTGAGGGAAAGCATGGCCAAGCTGGATTTGCAATGGTCTTCTTTAAAAGACGGCAAGATCATGTACTTCATGGTTGGTGGTTGTTGAATGTCAATTTTTAAAATGTAGGAAATCACCAAAATGATAAAGTAATAGATGTTTCAGTCTGTGGTACAGCCACCCTAGACTGTGTTAGAATAATAACAGTGAAAGGGTTTGGTTTATGGGGCATTCTGAATCAAAACAAGTTGCTGGTCAGACTGAATAACTTGTAAAGAATAGTTTCATGATGAATACGTGTACGTGAATATGTGTCACGCCATCAAATAGTGTGGAAAACACGTTTACTTATGATACTAGATAAGGGGGCATTTTGAAGGGAGTACGTTCTCGTCAGAGGGAACCCATGTGCTGTATTTTAATCTCAGTCCTTTCCGTCCCGCTCTCTGCGTTCCACAGAAGACCGATTGGGAGGTAGCCATCAAGTGCATTAATAAGAAGAACCTGTCCAAGTCCCAGATCCTTCTTGGCAAGGAAATCAAAATTCTGAAGGTGAGCATGACATTTATAATTGCCTCGCACTTATTTCTTCTGTGTTCTTAAAGCATAATTTGACATTGACCTTGTGTAAGTCTGCACCTTTGACGAGAGGAGCTTCACCTTCCCTGATAGAAATATCAATGGAAGTGATCCCATTAAGTGCTGCAGCCTTCTTAATGCTCCTGCTAATGCTTCTCATTGTTCTGCTCTGTTTTTACTCAGGAGCTGCAGCATGAAAACATTGTGGCACTTTACGATGTCCAGGTAAGTTTTTTTTTTCTTTTTTTCTTTTCTGCATTAAATGACATAAGTAGAATGAAGGCATCCACATATTTTTAACTCAAAGACCACTTTATTAGGAACACCTGTGCACCTGCTTATTCATGCAATGATTCAGCCAATCACAACAGTGATTGGCTGAATCATCATCAGTGGCAACAGTGCAATACATACAGTCATGCAGGTACAGGTCAGGAGCTTCAGTTGATGTTCACATCAAACATCAGAATGAGGAAAATGTGATCTCAGTGAGATCTGTGGCACTGTGGCATGATTGTTGGTGCCAGATGGACTGAGTCTAACTCAGACTGGTGTGAATAACAAAAAACATCCAGTGAGCATCAGCTCTGTGGATGGAAACATCTTGTTGATGGACTACAACAGCAGAGACCATGTCAGGTTCCAGTCCTGTCAGCCAAGAACAGAGATCTGAGGCTGCAGTGGACACAGACTCACCAAAACTGGACTCTTGAAGACTGAAAATACGTAGCCTGGTCTGATGGATGTGGATTTCTGCTGAGGCTGTAGATGATAGGGTCAGACTTTGGCATCAGCAGCTTGAATCATGGACCCAACCTGCCTTATGTCAACAGTCCAGGCTGGTGGTGGTGCTGTGATGGTGTGGGGAATGTTTTCTTGGTTAGGGTTAGGGTTAATGCAGTATTGTTGCTGACCATGTTCATCCCTTTATGGCCACAGTTTACCATCTTCTAATGGCTGCTTCCTGCAGGATAATACTCCACGTTGGCAGCTTGAATGATGTGATGAATCATTTCAACAAGGAGCAGAATCTCTGAGGAAGGTTTCCAACATCATGTGGAATCCATAGCTTTTCCACTGAGGCAGAGAGCTGGCAGTGAAACTGCTAATACATGTGTTTTAAGAGTAGACTTTACAAGACTCCATTACCCAAACAAAGCACGTTTAACGCCTTTGGCCAAACTTTGAAGCCTGTTGAAAGTATGAAATATGACTTAGTGGAGAAGAGTGCATTGTGTTGAATTTGCACTCTCTGTGCTCTGTCACATATACAATTCACTATAGAATTCACTATGTTTAGACTGTGTATGTTTCAAAGCTTTCTGTCTCTAGCATTTATCACTGGTCCTGGTGTGTTATATTGTTAGTGATGTTTTGTTGTTTTCTGCACACAGACGTGGGTTGCTTGTTCATGACTGACGGTGGGCGTTGTGAGAGGCTCTGACTACATTTATGTAGTGGTTTGCAGCCACGCAGCTTAAACAGATGTTTGTATTTGTAGTTCTTTAGCAAACAGGGACTCTCTGAATAGCTGCAGCCAGCAGTAAATGATTGGACTCATGCTGACCTTTTAATTATGTTACTCACCATGTGAACATAGACTAAAAGACAGCAGACAAGTGTTCTGAATCTGATCTAGCTTCTTCAAACTGCTCTCCTGTTTATGTTTTCTGTCATAAAAGTCCTTCCCAGCAGACTTAGTAGAACTTTTTTGTTAAGAAATTAATATTAAGCCCCTTACATTTTAGGATCCTTCCACTCAGCAGAGACAAAGGGAGAAATGGGGAGAAAGGCAGAAACAGCTGAAGTGATGATGAAGCACTTCCCACATAGTAGTGGTACTTCTTATGTTTACATAAATCTCCCACTGGGACTCTTTTGATGGGCCCATCCACCCTTCCACTTCTCCACCCATCTCTTTATCCCTCCATCAGTCCTGCTGATGTAATAACCTCTTGCAGAGGCAGATGGCCCAGGAGCCCAGTCATAGCTCAGCGGGCAGGGTTACTGTAGAACATGAAGCTTCCATAAGACTTGAGGAAACAGAACTGCTTCTTTATTTTCCTGTTCAACAAAATCAGCAGTTCTCTGTCCTTCATTGAATTCCACAACCTTAACAAACATGTTCACTTGTTTTCCTTTAGCAAGCAAACAAGTTAACTAGAGTGATTCAAATACAAGAGACAGCCTATTAGTTTGAAAAAAGACATAGATGGTGCAGGTCATAATGAGAATGTATGAAGTTATGCTACCAGAGGAAGACTTCACAAATTATTCTGCCAAAATCATTTAAATAGCTTTCTTGCTAAGAGTTAGATGTTTCAGATTATATGATATTTTCTGTCTGGTAAGATGGTCACTGTGTCAAATTAGGTAACTATAGAGTTATAAATTCTTGCTCCAGCTTGGCCAAGAGATACGTTAGACTTTGGGAACTAGAATGTAAACGCAGAATGGAGTCTGAAGTGGTCTTGCCTTTCAAGGACATACCAAAAAGACAAAAGGCAAAAATACATTTTCTCAGTTTCACAGTTCAGTCCAGTAGCATGTGTAGCAATGTGCAGCATGGGTTTTTGTCCACCGCCTTCCAGTGTATGGGATAAAATGATCAATTGTTACGTCTGGCTCCCACTGTCAGTCCCAACACTGTGTGTCTGAGTCTGTCAGGTGGGGGCTTATATTGTGTACAGTATCTTAGTTTAGCATAAAATAAAAAAAAAACTTTATATCACATTAGATCTTATTTGTTTAATCTGTACAAAGACAACCACAACAAACAAATAAAAAAGAAAACCAAGACCTACTGTTCTGCTACCTCTGGACAGAGCCAGGCTAGCTATTTCCCCCTGCTTCCAGTGTTTGTGCTAAGCTAAGCTAACCGGTTGTTGGACGTTGCTTTCTTTTTGCAGTAATCCTCTCATGTGACTCTGACTGTGTTAGAAAGCGTAACTGCTGAACTGTTCCTTTAATGCATAAACAGTATTGGCTCATTTTAAAACAACTGAAATTCTTGCACATCATATTATTTTTATCTATGATATTTTAGCTGATATTATCTTCATTAAGCTTGAGTTTGCTTTTTTTGCCTCAGGCATGATGCTTTGAATGCTTTAGGAAAACAATATTTATATCATCAAAATCCATATCTGGGGACACATCCTTAGAGCATGCAACACCATGCCAGCACCACTGCTGCTGTTTGTTTTGAAGCAGTCCCTCAAAGCCCACTTTGTCAGTGGAGTGGTTGTGGTTTGACTTTGTTTCTTCTTTCACTCTGTCTCTCTGTCACCTCTGCCTCTGTTGTCTGTAACATACATTGAGCTGGTCTAGCACAGCCTCAGAGGCACAGTCTCCCTGACTCTTTTTCTTACCATCTGGCTTTTTTGTTCCCTCCCCTGCAGTATTGATCTGTCTGTTGGTACCCGGTGTATCGGTGTGCATTTCCTCCCTTGCTGTCTATTTATAGAGTTTGGTGTGTTGCATCCCTTTTTCATTGTTTCCATTCCTTATTTACTTTGTATATTTATCTCACTTTTTCCATTTCCTTATTTCCCCACGTTGCCCTTTTCATCACTTCTTTTTGCATCCCCAGACGGCTTCTTCCTAGCCTCGTCAGCTGTTGTTGTTGTTGGAACCACGTGCTGTGTGACCCGACAGAACAGGAAATGTAACCCGAGCTGTTTGGTGCAACTGTGTAGTCACGTTCAGCCTCTATTTTTGATCTCTCTATGTATTACTGTTATTTTAAGACTTTATAGCCTTTTTAAAACTATTCTTTTGTAGATACTATTAAATATGTTTTCATTAGAGCATTTCCAACATTTGGACAGGCATGAAACATATGGTAGAGTTATATCATGGAACATGAGTGAGCATCTGTGTTGGAAAAAAAAAGTCTGTGAGGTTGAAATTACTGTCCATGAAATTATGTGCAAACATTCATGGTTTCCACAGGATGAATCGTTCCTCTGACTTTTCCCTCAGGCTATATATTTAGTGCTAATTACCAGGTGTATGCACACTAACATGCTATAATATGATGATGAACATGGTAAAATTTCTAGCAGGATGTTATCATGCTAATGTTAGCATTTGCCTCAAAGTACCATTCTGCTCACACAACCTCACAGAGCTGCTGCTGTGGCTGTAATATCAGTAGTAGCTAACAGGATGCCAGCAGGCGTTTGACAGATGGCAATACACAGGAGTAGTTCAATTATTACAATAAATCTTCAGATACGTTTTGAATATGTGACAAAAACATTTGAAGTCGTATCAAGCAGATATTGGTGCTGTAATGCTTTTCAGTGTTGGTTAGAACAACAGCTGTTCAGGGGTCAGCACTTAGATTTGGTCATGGACCAGTTTTTGAGATCTGCTGAATTGTATTGTACTGTTTACAACAGTCTGAAACTCAATCCTAAATTCTAATCTGGACTCTGTAATTTCTTTTGCGAGCTCACCACAGCAGACTGTGTTTCTGTTCACACTGCTCTGTGTGTATACCAGCACCATATACACTGGGCTGCATTGTTTTGGTGTGAGCACTGAATAAACACTGAGTAGAACTGCTTATGTCCTTTTGTGTGTTTGATTCGTTTGACATAACACGTTAACACCCTGCTGCGCTACCTCAGCACTTCTTGTGTTCTTTACTCAATGCACAAAAGAAAAACAATCACAGTTCTTTCTGTGAATTTAGGATCTGTGACAAAATGTCTTTCATATTGTTATTAGAAGTCTTAGAATTTTCACAGAGAAAGGACCAGTTTAATATAGGATACAAATAGTATATTCAGATTCAGATTCAGAAAACTTTATTTGTCCCCGGGCGGCAATTTAAGGCACATTGAGCAGCATGAGGTAGAAGAAAGGCATTTAACAAGGAAGGAACACAATATATATATACAGATATTTACAATCTCAGG
>JBBMJY010000026.1:24562509-24617476 GCA_037833715.1 Toxotes lorentzi
GTGTGTGTGTGTGTGTGTGTGTGTGTGTGTGTGTGTGTGTGTGTGTGTGTGTGTGTGTGTGTGTGTGTGTTTTGATTTTACATTAAAACATTATTATGCTTTTTAAATTTGATGTTGCCAGAAATGGAAACTCTTCACTGTCAAATGCTGCAAAATCCCTTTAAATCATTATGGATCACCTCCCATGTGCTAGTGATAATGCAATTGTATGTATATACATTTACTAAATGTTTTGGATTGAGAGCTGATCTTCATAAACATTGCTTCTGAGGAACATTGTGTTCTCCCACCCTGGTGTGTGTGTGTGTGTGTGTGTGTGTGTGTGTGTGTGTGTGTGTGTATGTCCTGATTACACAAGGTATTTAGGCAAGACTGACATGAATAGGGCTGAAAAGAAAAAGAGGGGCAGTTCATGTTCCTGTGCTTTCACGGGGGGCGGGAATTTTTGGAACTCATTGAATTTTCCTAGAAAACCTGCTGTATGAGCCTCCCTGGCCTCCGTCCACATTCCTTTACAGAACTTTGCTTACCAGATATTAAACTGGCGGGGACAGAAGATCAGAGGAAAACACTTCACTGAGGCACTGGCGCGCGCACACACACACACATTGTCATCTTGTTGGAATGTGAACTGAGTGTTTTAACATATTTGGTCAGCACATCAACATGAACACACAACAAGCCCAGTACAGCTATGGGCTTTAGGATTTTTATTTATTTATTTATTTTTTTTACGACAGATGACATGATGAAGTTGTAGTTTCTGTTGTTGCAGGCACATGTACCTTTATAGAATGTTCTGTTCCTTTCCACGTGTGACTGCACTGTTTTTGTGTGTGTGTGTGTGGCCATATCAGCATATCTGTCAAATAACAGACTGTTCACCTGCAAAATAATAAACATCCCTCTTTATCCTCTTTACTCAAGATTGAGTCACACTGAAAATCAAGTGCTCCTGACCTTTTGTCCTCAGCACATAATGAATGTTTTCTTGCCGCTGTCACTGACACAGTTGTATATCATAGCGTGCTGCTGTTATGTCAAAGTGCAGACTTTATTCCTGAGTGACACCGGTTTACCCCCCCCCCCCCCTTACACTCACACACACACACAATCTCCTCTGCTCCTCCACCCTCTCTAGTTGGCCATATCCCATCCCCCCATGTTGTTACATAAGCTTGCACTCCTGGAGCTGGGAGTGTGACGCAATAACTGAACGACTAACCAGACACACAGTGCTGTTTTGGCTCACATGGACTCTTGGCGGACCTGAGTATTTTTGCGTTTGTTTTTGTGCCACCTATTTTTCAGTGCCTGCATATTGTGTTGTCAGTTTTCACATCACAGGAAGATAAAATCCTCACATCCCTCCTTCCAGCCTGTGAATCTGGTTACTGTGAAAAAGTTTCTAAATGTTACATGAGTGTGACAAGGTTATGATGACACAGGGGGTTCTTTTTATTGTAGTTGTTTTGGAATATTTTGTTCAGGAAGGGAACGTTTTGGAGCCCAGCCCTCATCTGGCAGCAGGCCACTAGTGTCCAAAGTCTGTTGATTTTTATTTCAGATGCGGCCGATGTGTGACCTGTAGAAAACATTTGCTCATGTAAACAGTTCCATGGGTTGTCACTTTCATAACTGTGAGCTGCTACTTCATCTAAGCCCCTCACAAGCAAAGGCTGTCCTATGTGCCTCTATCACCACCTGCCTCTTGAAATTCATCTCGCTCTGTAGCAATTAGGCAACAGACCAAAGTGAGGCAACTGCGGCAGCCAGAGACAACATGTGAAAGTGGCAAAACACACAGTGGTTAAAATAAATCTTTCTCCAGGCAGCAGCTTTTCTTAGAATTACCCTCTGCTGTTAGTAGATATCATTTTCCTCTGACACTTTTTGTGGTTGTGTTAAAATGTTCTTTGGTGTCCGACATTTACAAGCATTTGTTTCCATGTGTGTGTACACACGTGTGTGTGTGTTTTGTGGTGGGACAGTGATGTATCATTTACCCTCACTACCCTGGCCTCATGGCGACTCTGACAATCTTCTCCCATCCCCCCTCTCTTTTCCTGTTCCCGATTTTCTTTTTCCTGATGGTAGAATACATCTTCATTATGTAATCCCCACTCCCACCCCCCACCCAACACACACGCATATTCTCACACACATACAGTCTGAATGGATGCTGGTGGCCCATCCCCCCCCACCACCTGCCCTAGTTGGAAAAAACACTGTAAGGGATTGGAGAAGACTGAGCTACTTACCAACCAAACAAACAAGCCCATTAACCATGGGGTCACACGTCAGTTGACTTGCAGAGTGCTAGTGGTCAGACCACGGCCACCTAGTATTTGTCTGTATTTAGAATGGGTTCAACGCAGAGATGAGTACTTGATTACTTTTTGTTGTTGTGTTCTGCTAATAAGGACAGAAGTAAATCCCCTCTGGCTTCTGGCTGCTTCATAGTTTCTATTAATACTACGATACTAGAGTGGGGTTATTTTCAGTACCATGCCATTTACTAAATTATTGGCTCTGTGAGGGAAAAATTCATATGCTGCTTAATCAGATGCCGGACAGGACCTGCAGGCTTCTTTGTTTTTTTATTCATTTTGCAGCCACTTTTGTCCAAAGTGACTTCCACTAAGAGAGAAAGAAGTATCCAAAGTTAATAGACACTTGAGGACACAGAGGTGGAGGTTTCTTGTGATGTTAATTGATATGACATGACAAGTTGTATGTAGTTTGACTTCCTGACGAGTTTTTAATCTTTTATTGGTGTAGTTTGCCTTACCTTTGTTCATCTTCACGGTGGAAATGCTTTCTGTGCCCAATTCTGCTCAGTAGTACCTGGAACTAACTGTTTAAAAAGAGCCATTTCTTTATGCAAAGCTAATGTACTGGTAACAGCTGCTCACTTAAACTTCTGCTTGGACTTGGTATGTCATTTGCCGAGAACATGGTGAGAATGGAGCTTGTTCACTGGTGCATTGCTTGTGCCTGCGTATACGTCTCTTCTGTAAAGATGCTGGACAATATTCATTGTCACCTCAGGACCAAACATAGATAAGCTACCACTAGCTGGGCACCTGGCTTGTCATATCAGATTAGACATTCTGGTTAGGGGTTAGGGGTTAGAGTTAGGGTTGAAACCCAAGGTTTGTTTGCGTGAATGAATCATGTTTGGATCTTTTGCATATTAATTAGATAGATGACATGTTCTCACCCTGGAACAAACCATAGCTCTCCTCTTGGGGATGATCTCATCATCATTAACCACGTGGCCTTTAACCACCATATTGGTTCCTTGTTGAGTGTAATTACTTAAACTTACTTACACTGTTTCTGCCTGAAGCACATTTCCTCAAATTCTACAACTATGTTTACATCTTCATTACTGGTAAATTTGTTTTTTGCTTCAATCTGTTGCTTTAATTCAGTAAAATGGGGAGTACATATTACTTTATTAACTACAACTGAGCTACAAGTAAGAAAAATACATGTTAAGAAAAAGCCGTGGTCGTCATAAATAGCAAGTTATGTTATATACATTGGCTTTTTTCCAGTGGCTGTTTTCTCATGGCTGTGTGGTGGAGCTGACAGCTGCTTCAGGGTAAATGGTTTCTGTAACTGATTCTATGTCTCTTCTGTTCCAGGAAACACCCAACTCTGTTTTCCTAGTGATGGAGGTAAGTATAGAAATGTGACTGGGTGCACATTTTCATGAATCAGAACTTCAGAACTCTATCTACATAATATCTCTCTCTTTGTATATATATATATATATATATATATATATATATATACACACACATCTAAATTGAAGCAAACATTCAGCGTCACTAACATTATCCACTTGCACGAGCAGGCCATATTGACTAGCAGCTATAGCCGTCTTCTATGTAGGGAAAAGCCAGCAACAACCCTTCCACCTGCACGTTGATCATGTTTTGATTGAGAGATGCACAGAGAGGAGGGGTGATTCAAAGACAGGTCTGTTGTCAGTGTGTCCGTGAGAGACCGAGACAAGGAGGGGCTGAGTGAATCAATGTCCAATGCTCACAGGTCCACAATAAAATTAGATTTTACCCATTTGAAAAAGTGAAAAGAAGAAAAATAGAAAATCAACATGTGACAATGCTGATATTGTGGCTGTGCCACCACAAATACATCAACATATGGGAAACTGTACATGTGCCCATTATCACAAAAAGTAGTCTGAGCATTCATTACTAATGGTTTACCCCTGGTGATGGCTGTCAGTATGTGTTCTACCCCTTTGGACAAGCTTTACTGCTCTCGTCCTCCCTCCCTCTCAGTCTTCACTCTTGTCTTCTCCTCTCTTGTTTTCCTTTCACATCGTGTCCAAATTTCCTCTGTTAGCTTGCTGACAGCCTCACCCTCGGCATGTCCCCCAACTCTCTGCACTCGTTTCGCAACGCTCTCTGCTGGCTCTCAAGGTAGAAAACAAATCATGACTGAACCTCCAGTTACTCACTAAAAATACACCCCTCTGTTTCTAGGAATCATGTTCCCTGAAAGTCTTTGCTTAAAATCTTGTTTAGATCTAAGTTTAGACAGCTCTACAGTATACTCCATGAATAAACCTATGGAATCTTGTAGGCTTGGATCAGCTGCCATAGGATTGCCTTACATTCATTTGTTGATATATTCAGTGGGATTCAAATGTCTGAGACCAGTCGTCAATTCTCTTGAATGGGAAAGTGTTGTGTTTTCAGAGCTGTCACAAGTTACTTTAGATAAACTGCTTTTTGTGATTAGATTTTTAACATTCAGCTATCAGATGTTTTAAAGAACTGTGTGAGGGGTTATGCCCTCACTCCACTTCGAAGCATGAACCTTAGTCCCATTAAATCGATGCTGATGCCTCATGTGTGCTTAGTTTGAAAAAGCTCTTACTTAAACATTAGTAAAAGCATCAGGTGAAAGTGTTGTGAAGAGATGAGTGCACTGAGCCAGGTGGCATCCCAATGACAACAACACTGTGCCCTTTCAAGACTCAGCTGGTGAAGACAATGTGTTAAGGAAAGAATGATGTTTGTCTTGGAACCTTTAGTGCAGCATTGTGCCAACATGCAGTAGCAGACATGGTTTGAATTAGGGTCAGATAAACTTTAAGCGCGCCAAACACTGAGGCAATGTGACAGCTAGCTAACTGCATACCTCTCTGTGGCCTGACACTGTCTTCAAATTCTGTTACTGTTTCAAGTGTGAAGCTGTGCAAAGCCAGAATTGAATTTTTCATATGAACAATTGAAGTCAGCCAGTGCCTTAGTGCCTTAGAGTTCAGAAACTTTGAGAATCTAGTTTCTTTAGTCTTCAGTCTCACTTGTCTGTGATTATTCACTCACCACACCACCCTCACCCGTCTGTTCTTGCTGTGCCCTCTTGAGAACCTAACCGCACTCGGGTCGAGGTTGTCAGCACAGATAAAGCGACAGCTACATTCAGCAGATTAATTGATGAGCCTTCTATTATCTGGGCGAGGATTTTCGCAAACATGCGAGCACACAGACGCACTCTAGACACACACCCACCCATTATACCTAAGTGTTCTTCTCAGCTTGACATTGTTGAACCTGAATTTGTTTCTGATGGTGATTGTTTGTATCTCCCCACATGCAGTACTGTAATGGAGGTGATCTTGCTGACTATCTGCAAGGTAAGCATCATAGTAATCTGTTTGCCACCCACCCAGACACACACACACATATTATTATTCATCACAGTTACTAATGCCCCTGACAAGTAAAAGCCACGTGACTGCAGCTGTTATGAATGTAGGGTTGGGAATGTGTGTATGTGATTGTGCATTTGTTATCTACATGTGATGGATAGTTTGTGGAATAATGCAAGTCTGTGTAAAGTGGGGATGTTAAGGAGCATGTGTGGGTTTGTGTGCATGAGTGAGTGTGTGCATGTCTCCATGTTTTCTATGTGGGGGATGAGCATGTGTGGGAGCCGCTGCAGCTTCGTACAAAGAGTTCCTTCAGTAGTTCAGAGCCAGTCAGCACACTGTTTATCATTGTAGTAGTTTATAACAAAGGTCAGTGTTTCTGGTGGCACAGTAACAAGTCAGCTGAAGTTGAAATGATACATAATGGACATACAGTGAGCTCCAAGAGCCTGAGAACCCTTTCCCCTTCACTTGAATTATGCAGGGAGCCCACTGTACGTTCAGAACCCCCAAACCCCAAAAATAAAATTGAAGAACATAAAACAGTCCAAACAATCCAGACCTCCTCATGCCTTTTGTCAGTGAAATTAGAATATATAGATTTCTTCAAAGGCTGTCACGTAGCATGCAACACCAGTTTAGTGACAAGATGCCGTCCAGGCAAAACACCACTGCTTGTTGTTATTGATACATTCTGTCACAGACAAACGGAATTATCCTCCTAATTAAGCTTTAATGTTTGTGCTTGACAGTGGAAATGGAGCTTTGATGCAAAAACTTTGAACTCAAGGTTCACTTACTAGATGTTGTCCAGAGCTTTTAGCTACTACCCTTTTCAGCCATATCACATGAATTGGATGAAAGCTCCAGAGGACATTTAGTAAGTTGAGCATTTTTTCCACATACACTAGCCTTTGATATTATTTCAGTTTTATAGTGTCAAAAACCCTGTTTGGCCATGAATATCTTGACAGGTATTGTTCCTAACCTCACCAAACTTTGTAGGATGGAAGATAAATCTGTTTTCTGTATGCCAACACCATTAAAAGCTTGTACTGCATGTCATTTTCCCTAGATTTGGCAAAAAAATTGCAAAATTCCTAAACGAGTGGACGAAACCACAGACTCACGTTTTTACATCAGTGTGATATCAGTCATTATTATTCTCCTTTTGAATATGGAATCTAAAATTTAACCTCTGTTAAATATAGCATCATTTTCTATAGTGAGGTCCAGACAGTAAAGAACAGAGTTTGCATGACCCCTAGTAAAATGAGCCTAGAGAAAACGTGCACTTCTTTACTCCAGTCAATATTTCAGAGGCTGGGACACCATGTAAATATACACCATGTGAATGTTCTCAGTGCAGATCCTCCATTCGGATACTAAACTGAAGATCTGGTACGCAGTCTCCTCTCACAGCATTTGAGCTTCAGCATTTTCTCACAGATGTGTCTGAAACGTGTTGTTATGAATGATGTGAAAAGCTGAGTTAAACTCATTTCACCCGCTGGAATCTCAGTGATGAGTGGCAGTTTGCCAGCACGTCTCTTAGATAACTACAGGTGGTTAAACGCACTGATTGCCCTGCTGGAACTGCTCCCTTATCACTGTACTTTTGCGTAATGCACCTGTGCCACATGTCTGTTTACAGAGCGGGTCACCCTCAGACCTATTGTGAAATATAACTTAATTGCATTAGAGTTCGGACTATTACAGTTCTCTGGAGACTCAGCTGTCTCCCCATCTTGAACTTACCAATCACTGACACTGTGCTCTTATCACGGGATGGCTTCTGCACTCACTGATGCATTTCACGGGTGTTTCACAAGGCTTTGAACACTGCATAGGTAACAAGCATATTTCATTATATAAGAGGAAGTGAATGATTCTGCTGCTGCTTACACAACTTTTCTGTGTCAGAAGCTGGTCCACTGTGGTGGGCAGAGAGCAGCCAACCCCTCAAATCCTAGATTACTGGTTTGATCTGTGCCTACACTGTAATCACAATGGCTTGATAGAGAGAGAGAGAGAGAGCGAGAGCGAGAGCGAGAGAGAGGAATCCTCTTAGACTCACATCGGATTAGACTTATTACACTACCACCAGGGAATAGGACCTTCAGTGCCTCAATTTACACTATTTACTTCAGGATTATTACTATAATATGCTAATTATTAGCTTTAATCAAGAGAGGCTGATAAGCACTTTTTCTGGAGCTGCAGTTACTTTTTCTTTCTAGTGTGGAAATGTTTTTCTAATGAAGGAGCAGCTGCCAAGGCATGTTTTTATTGTACTTAAATCTTGCCTCTTGTGAGTGTAGACCAGGGAAACCAGTCATGTGCTTCATTAGGCATCTGCAAGCATTAAAGCAGTTGTTAAAGATTGGGGAATGCAGACAAGAGGGTGCATCTTAATGAGCGGTTTTGCTCAATGAAGCAGATCTGTTATCCCTGGGAAAATATTTTAAGAGTCCTTTTAGAGTTCGACTGTTGTTACCTCAGCATCAGCAAATGCATATTGACCAACAATACAAAGTTTATCTCAGTCCTGAGTAATTGTCATTTTTGAACTTCTCCTCTTTAGCTAAGGGGACCCTGAGAGAGGAAACACTGAGGGTTTTCCTTCAGCAGATCGCTGCCGCCATGCGCATCCTCAACAGCAAAGGAATCATCCACCGTGATCTGAAGCCCCAGAACATCCTGCTGTCGTATGTGGGCCGCAAGAAGTCCACCATCAGCGGCATTCGCATCAAAATAGGTAACACAGTCAGACAGAACAAGTCCTTTATTGGAATCATTGGACAGTGACTTCCTGCCGCTGTACAGGTTACGAGGGTGATGTAAAGTCAGCTCATTCGTTTTTGTCATAATTACCTTAGATTTATAACTTGTAGATTTTAATATGCTTATGAATCCAGTGTCTTTTAACAATTTCCCACCTTTCATCTATTGATCCAGCCATAACTGTGTCAGGAGACTGAAATAAATACAGAGTGGTACAGTTATTGAATCCAGATTTAGTGGTCCTACTTTTGAGTTCAGAGGCCAAGTAAAATGACTTGTAGTGAAATATTTGTGGTCAGAAGCAGAATGAGAGACAAAAGTACGATGGGGCATGGAAGAGAGCATTTTTATTTGTTGTGTATAAAACCTTGACCATCAGACAAATAGCTACTAACCTAAAAAACATGTTATCTTGGCAGCTGAAGTATTAATATATTTCTGACAACAGTGATGACTCTTCTGTCACTTTAAGCTCTGTTTTAGCGTGAGACTATTGTGCACATGTTCGTGTTCCCTGTGTTTGTGTCCCAGCCCAGTCCAACAATAGTGGTTTGTGTTACTGGTAATAATAACACGTGTACTGACTGGTTTATTTCATACTTATGTCCTGCAGCTGACTTTGGCTTTGCACGGTACCTCCAGAGCAACATGATGGCTGCCACACTGTGTGGGTCACCCATGTACATGGTCAGTGTGTTTTACTGTATGTGTTTTTGTGTGTGTGTGTGTGTGTGTGTGTGTGTGTGTGTGTGTGTGTGTGTGTGTGTGTGTGTGTGTGTGTGTGTGTGAGTGCAGAAATGCAGCTGAGGTCAGTTATTTTTAAATTAGCTGTCAGCTTTCTCAGCAGTATCTTGCATAACTCCAAATACTGGGGCTTTCAGCTTGTGACCTTTCCGTCCTCAGGCCCCAGAGGTCATCATGTCCCAGAACTATGACGCCAAGGCCGACCTGTGGAGCATAGGAACCGTCATATACCAGTGTCTGGTGGGCAAGCCACCGTTCCAGGTTAGCACTGTGTGCAGCAAACTGGTGACAAATGTGTTTGCAGATGAGCGTGTCTATGCATCTAATTTCTATTATGATCTTTGCAGGCCAATAGTCCCCAAGACCTGAGGATGTTCTATGAGAAGAACAAGAATCTCCAACCTATGTAAGTGGTATGAGTCTAGGACTGGCAATGATGACGTGTTGGTCAGTGAATACTCTACGCTTTAGTCCAGAGGTTGACATTTCCCCCAGACACACATTAAGCCATCTGACATATCTGGAGACTTTATCACATCCATCTGGCCACAGTGTGACAAGCAGTGAACGTCTAATAGCGTTGTTTCGTGCAGTCTGTAGGCCTCTTCAGAGAAACAAGATATTAACACCATGCTCTCGTTTCCCAGCATCCCGAGGGAGACTTCCCCACCGCTTAGTGACCTTTTGCTCGGGCTACTGCAGAGGAATCAGAAAGAAAGGATGGACTTTGGTGAGTGCTGACATAATAGTGACATCTCTAAACATTACATGGTAAATGTATTGTTCACTTTCAGATGTGTCTTGATGTTTGTTTAATAAAAAAAAAAAAAAGAAAGGCATTCCTGATTTGTGCTGTCCCTCTAACCCGTCACCCTGCAGACACATTTTTCAGCCATCCTTTCCTGGAACCGTCATCCACCATTAAAAAATGTAAGCACAAAGGTCACATTCATAAGCAGCTTAAAGATACCGCTCTACATTTTCTGTTTTACCGACTCGAAAACACGATTAATTGCGTATATATTCTCCTCAGCGTGTCCGGTGCCAGTCCCCAGCGCCTCCAACACTGTGACAGATTGTTCCTGTGGCAGCTCTCCATGCATCCGATACAACTCTCCTCCTGTGAGTTTGATATTACTTTATAAAATCCTCATTCTGAGGGGATTACACTTTCACTGTAACAAAGGTAATAAAATATTAACCGTGCCTCCCTGGTGTTGTGCTCCCGTTGTTCCAGCTTGCTGCAAATAGCGCTGAAAGGCCAAACGTGGGAATCCAAAAAGGGCAAAATAACTTTTCAAGCTGAATGACAGAGAATCAAACCCTTCCAAAAGTCACTTTTACAAGCAAGTTTACTCATGATTTGTAGCTCTGGATGTGCTCCCTGCAGGCTCAGCTGCCACTGCTACCTCTATGACCGGTGCAAGTAGAAGTGCCGCGCGCTGCTTAGTCCCCTTCTTAGTTATAACAATCTCTTTGCTCAGTGGCACATCCAACCTCACAGCAGTGGGAGTGCAGGGCGAGTCATTTTCCCAGGGAGGTCAGTGTTCTCTGTAACAATGTGATTACATTAGTTTGACAGTTAGCACTGCCTTGCCTGGAAGTCTTATAATTGCATCATTGAGGAGCCAGACTACAACTTCATCTTCTTTTCTCTCTTCCCTCTCTCCTCTGTCTCAGTTCAGTTCAGTATGCTTTATTGGCATAAATGTCAGGTGAACAATATGGCCACAATGTTAGGGATGATACAATTCAATAATGACATGAGGAAAGAAAACACAATTCATTAAGTAAATTAAAATACACAAATAGGTGAAAAGAACAAGAACATGACCAAAAACAGTAAACGCATGTTTTGCACACGTTTGCGTGTTCTGTATGTATACTTGGCTATGTCAAGATAATTGTCACATTCTGTGATGGTGTCTCTCTCTCTCTGTGGAAACAGTCTCTCCCTGACATGCAGACTCTGGCAGAAGATGGTCTGTCATCCCCTCCGCTCGGCCCGCCCAACTTCCTGCAGCTGTCCAAAGAGTCTGCGGGGAGCACCAGCAGTAAGAACTCATCCTGTGACACTGATGACTTTGTCCTGGTGCCTCACATCTCTGCTGATAGCTGTAAGTGCTATCACACACACGCTGTACATACACACACCTACAGCTGTATTCCCCACTCAGTAAAAATAAAACTCTTCAGTCCCAAATCCCACAGTGTGAAATGTTTACACTGTTTACTTTCAGCCTGTACACTGAATTTATAGACTGAATGCCAGACTGTCTGGAAGCAATTATGCAATCCTGTAGATGAAGAACGTGAAAGAGAACTGTGGTTCTTTTCATTGAGATTCATTCCTCTATCAAGCCATACAGGCTTGATTTGTTTTTTGAGAGTAAACAGGTATTGGATAGAAGAAACAGGAGGGTGGGTTGATAACAAAAACAATCATCATATTTTAACATGGGCATATATATATATAGATAACCATGGGTCAGTGCAGAGTTTTGTCTGTTCACATACTTCACAGTACATACAGTATGAATTATATGTGAGTTCTGGAGACAGAAATAAACACATTCATCTCCATGTCTAACTCACAGACATGAACTAAAATCTGTTCTGTACAAGCACACAGATGTGTTGAAACTCTGCTGATTAATAGGGATACTGCATCTACAATACACACTTAGTGAATTCACAGTGTGAGGATGTGGGATCCATACAGCTCACATGTTCACACACACACACACACACACACACACACACACACACACACACACACACACACACACAGCACAGCACAGCACAGCACAGCACAGCACATGTCACCAAATCCACAGCCAGTAAATTAGACAGCTGCTAAGCATTTCAAGTTGTAATTGTAGACAGCAGTTCACAAACAGTAGGCACGAACACTTATCCCCTCGACTGGAAAATGAACCCTCGTGCTCTGCACCTGCTGCAACACACACACACACACACACATACATACATTCATTCACTCACCCACCTGCCTGCCAGTCCTCCACTCAAACAATGAACAAAGTTCACAGCCTTGGAAATGTAACGTGGCATTTCAAGTGGCATTTAATCAGCTAATAACAGCTGATTTATACATCAGAAAAGCCTGTTGCACCTTCATTGTTCATGTCTTTTCTTTAAATCCTCAGATGACCAACCAATGGGAGCAGGTCGTCGGCCGTCCAGCGAGTTCCTAATGTGTGGAGGGTGAGTCCATTGCTGTTGGCTAGATCTTTGGAAGAGACTTTATATCTCATCATCTCATGCTGTACTTGTCAGTCATGTCATATCGTATCACATATCACAACAAGCCCTTGCTCAAAGCTATAAACAACAAAATTAAGTTCTAGAAAGAGAAAGTAAAGCTCTGAACCCTTATTCATGAGAAATAAAGCTGTTGCGCACACCATAAAATGAAAAAATCGAATTAAAGGAATAGTTTGACATTATGTGAAATACACTTATTGGCTTTCTTGCTGAGACTTGGATGAAAAGATCCCAGATATCAGTCACTTATCTTGGACTCAGATTCCACCTGCTAGCATCTCTTACAGCTCACTAATTAACACATTATTTCTGTTTCTCCACTCAAAGACCAAACTATAAAAACTACACGTAGCTTTATGTGCCAGGCGATTACATGTCCAGGAGCAGTGACTTCCTGAAGTCTCGTTGTCACCTTTCAGCTTCAGCTTCAGGACGTGACTGCATCCTGCTGAAAAACTGTCCTTAACTCACCGAGCGTGTTAGCTCATAAATTTTTCTCCTTGTTTTCAGTCTTTACAGAAAGCTAAGCCAAGTTTATTTATCAAAATGTCAAACTATTCCAAACATTGTTAATCAACTAAAAGAGTAAAGAAAAAGCACAAAGGAAAAAAATGCTGGTTTAACATTCATGTTTCATTGTTTGTTATTTACGTACAGTAGCTGTGGTTGTGAGATTTCTTTAAAAGCCAGTACTCCAGCCATATCTACTTGCATTCATTTGTTTCTTTTTGTCACTGTTATTTATTTGCTGTCACCAGTATGTACCAGGAGGTTTCCTTACAGCTCAGCTTAATGTCCCTGAAGAGTTCCTGCTTTGTTTTCCCTGTTCTTGTGCTGCTAACTCTACAGCAGCTTAATGTTTACCAGCTGTGAAGAAGAAAAAAAAAAGCTGGTGATGCCAACTTTGATTGTTTATTTAAATCCTAACGTGGTCATATATTAAAATTACCAAGGGCGTGTAAAGGGTCTGTACGGCTTCTGTGCTTTGATACTGCTGCAGATGCTGTATTACTTTTGAAATTCAGCCTCACTTATCGGACACAGGAGTTGGATTAAAAAAAAAAAAAAAAATAGCCTGGCTGTGTAATGACTGGAAGTGCGACACGCTGCTGTGAGTCAGATTCCATTTCACACACAGCCTTGACTTCACGTGTATGTGTGTGAGGGTCATATCATCTATTCTTCATGTGTTTTTATGTCATATGACGCCTCCATTGTTTCTCTCTGAAACAGCCTCTCCTCTGCTTTACCACCGGATATCATCCACACCATTTGTCACAAGTGAATTCTTGTGAGCACCCACAAGTCTGCATGATTAGTGAGTTATGAATCAGGCTTTGAGCCAAACAACAAGGTGGTGCTGTGCTAAATAAAGCACCTGACCCACCAAGGGCTGTGGGATAAGAATAGCCTCACACACTTGCCAAAACTCATGTGCAATAACAAACTGTGACTGTTATTATGGTGCCTCAGCTGAGTTTTCAGAGATAAAAACATGCTCACAGGTACTGCAGCCACACAGCAGTTACTGTCCTCTTTCTCATCTGATTTAAATCCAGTTAGCAGAGTTTACCACTAATACTGGCCATACATACATAAATGCAGCTTCAGGTAAAATTGTAAAAATAGTTAAACACATATAATTTGCTCTCTGGCTCTGAAATTCTGCTGTCTCTTTCTCTTTCCTTTGTTTGGGAAAGGATGAATCTTATTCTGCATTTTTCTTCTACTCTGCCAACAAGTCTTATGAAAAGACTAAAACCAAGCGTTTCTTAACACATTCTGACCTCCCTACCCTGTCTGTGACACTCAGCCACAGCCCCATTGGCACCTACTCAGTATGCAAATTTCCAGTGGTTCACAAAGACAAAGTTCCTCAGTGATTTCCTAAAACAGCTGCACACTCTAGTTTTACTCACACAGGGTAAAAGATTGTATTTGTTAGGAACTATTTTCAGCAGCGGAATAACATTTGGTGTCTTAAATGAGCAGGATGGTGTGTGTGTGTGTGTGGAATTGGATCAAAATAAACTACAATGTATGTGTGTGTTCATGGAAATGAAGGAACATGTCACCCAATGCACAGTTGTGTGTCATGAATGTGGTTTTAATAGTTTTTGGACAACATTGGAGCTCAGGCTTTGGATGATAGTTGTCAGTGGGAATGCGAGGGTGAAATTTAAGTGTTGAATACCTTCAAAAACTCTAGCTGCTGTCTGTCACTCTTTGTTTGTTTTCCTTCCCCTCTTCCTTTGTTCATAACCTGCAGCCAGATACCTCTTTACATTTCTTCTATCTCCCTGCTTTCCTGTTTTGAGTGTGTAAACAGCCCCAGGCACAACGTTCTCCTTCCTCTCTGTTCCCTCTTTTGTTGCACTTTCTTTTTGGTTGTTTTTGCCTATCTCATCTTCCTAACTGTCAACTACCCTCTCATGCTGCCGGCTTCACGCCATCCTCTTAATGGCTTTCTCCAACTATCTGCTGCTTACATAAATTAGTTAGCCATTGACATGGGAGGAACCAATTTTTCCTTAATTACAGGAGTTGTACCTCGCACATTAGCAACACGAGCCACGCTGTGGAAGAGCTCCTAAATCACAAGCTTGTTTATCCTCTTGCACTCAAAATGTGTGTCCAAAATTGATTGAGGTCAAAGGTGAAGATAGAGGGATAAAGAGGAACAGAGAAGGGGCCTGGGGAGATGGAGAGAAGAACTGGGGTGTCTGCAGGGAGATTATCATTGTTAAGAAAGCAAGAGATTAGAAAAAGGGATAAGAGGGAGGAGGAGCGTGGATGAGGCAAAACAAAAGTGAAAAATGATTATATGCTAAAATTGTTTGATCCCATCCCCCTCTTCTTGGCTGCTTGGTAAAAACCAGGTCAGTGAAGAGGAACCTGACTTCATTCACTTCTGATCCAGTGTCTCTCCTCTTTTGAAAAGCAGCTGTTCACTGACCTACAAATTCTCTTTCTAACGAGAGACCAGCATTCCTGTCCATATAAAGCTCTGGCTGGGATCAGTAAATTGCTGCCTGCTTGAGAACAATAGCCTCCATCATGGGTGACTGTATCCGATGTCTTCTCGATCAGTGTTAAGCGTGTGGATAAGTCCCACAAAGCAGCTGCTCTCTGTTTCTTTGTCTAGACTTGTGTATGCCTCACGTGTCCTCCTCCTCTTTCCCATGTAGACCCTCCCAGGCTTCACATCATTACATAACACTGGTTTTCCAACTGGTGCCGCTCTCTAACGGCCATTTCCTCCACTTCTCCTTTTTTTTGCATTCTATAAGTAAGAAAAGGCCCTCTGTGGGTGACTCGGTCATGACTTTGTGTTTGAGAACATTTTGTCTCCTCTGGAATAACAAAAGAATGCAAATCAGCTGTGCCTCTTTGCACTTCCCATCCTGTCTCTGTGGTGCACAGACAACCAGCCCTGCACGTGGCATTGGCTGGACCTGCCTCTGGCCCTGCCCCTAGCAGGATGAGCTTGAAGCTGATTGGTCCTGCCTTTGTGTTTACATGGAAGTCCAGCCCCCCCTTTTTTTCACCCACTGACTCCTCTCGTGTTATGCCAGACTTAGCTTAGTTCCTTAACCTGCCTCCACACCGAAGTAAACAAAGAACTCAGAAACGAGTTAGAAGAAGTTTACATGAAGAATTGTTTGCTTTGGATATTTAAATCATTATGGCAGCCCTGAAGGTGTCCTGCAGATATGGAAGAAGCATCAGCAGCCTCAAGTGGACGGGCTAATTTCACTGCTCTCCTCGTTTGTCCCCCTCCAGGCAGCCACAGCCCACCCCGGGACAGACCCCCATGGTTTCCCCACGGGCCGAGACCACCCCCATCCCCGTTCCCACCCAGGTCCGCAACTACCAACGCATCAAGCAAAACCTCTCCAGCAGCCCAACTACCACGCTCTACAGCTCCCCCAGGTAAGAGTGAAAGAAGTCCTGACTTAACTCTGTCTGATTTACCTCATAGTGATCAGTAGTGAGCACCTGTTTGTCGACGTCAGCTTGTGACTAATGTTTAACTCAGCGATCAGGAAGGAATTTTCAAAATAGGGAATGAAAACCCAGGGTGCTATTTCATCAGCCATAAAGTTTGACTAAAATTTCATCAGCTTGAGTTTGTGCCCTCCCAACCTGTTGCTGGGAGGGTTTGTCAGCGGTTTTATGTGAAGACACAGCAGGCGGCAGGGTAGAGGAAGACAAAAGGGTGGCAACTTGTTTTACATGAAGATTAGATCTGTTCTTCCTTATTTATGCTCTGTTGTCTTAAAAGGAGAACACAAGAAGTAAGGTCGACTTTAATCAGCTGTATTGTGTAGGTAATGTGTTTATTATTCGGACGTTTTATTGTCCTGACTTCTGTATGGGCCTGTGTGCATCTGCTGGTTTGCTTGCTTTGTAATTTGTAGTGATTGTAGCTCTGAAGATTAGGATTAGTTTAATGTGTTTGGAGTAGCAACTTGTTCAGTTGACCTGTCCCACTCTGGATCCTGCCTGTCTTGTCAGTGTGCTCAGAGAAGATTAGAGCTTTGGCACTCTGTCCCTCCCACCTACAACAGGCTCTTCTTAATGTGTTAGTATTGTTTTTCTCACTGCAGGGAGCAGGAATATGGCAGGTAGAAACATTAAAGAGATAAAGCTGTAAACCAGAAGAAGGAAGCAGGGTAATTCATGTCGACTTCTTGATATTACCTAACATTTGGAGTTACAGAGATTGTGAAGAAGGTTTGGCCTTCATGCACCTTCAACATCCAGTTTCTAAATTTAGTCAATCCAACACAGTTTGCCGGCCACATGTAAGTGATGGGAGATGTTTCTTTATAGTTCAAATTTAAAAATCAGATTTTTACTGTGAACTGTTTCAGATGCACAATTTCTGTTGAGCTAATGTACAAATCTTCACAGTGACAGAATCCACAGAGGAGGGGTTTCACTCTGTATTTAATGTAAATGAAACGTTTTTATCTTTAAGGGACAACTCAGGTCTCAGGTGTCCATGGGATTTTAATGAGGGAGGAAAAGCGTTCACCAAGTTTGTTAGACCTTGAGGATAAACTGTGTTTTGGTGAAAACCACTGAATGCAAACACAGCTTTTTGTTTGTGGAAAACACAGAGTTCCTTTAATGAAATCTGTGTCCTCTGCAGTTATAACCACGGCTTTTTATTTCACTTTTCCTCAGACCTCAGATGATGTAGTGTACCTCAGTAATTACGCGAGACCCCTACAAAGTACTGCTCCTTTGCAACTCCCTGTAAATATTTTTGTGCAGTAGATCTGAGATGGGCAAATGCGCAATTTGCACAGCAAACGCTCCCACACACTCTTCGTTTCTGTGTGACTCAGATGTGTGTTGAGGGTATGTACAGTGTTTGCAGCAGTAGTGGATCGTGTCAGCATGCAAAGAAGTATTTATTAGCTGGCTAAACTGTCTGAAATGAACCACAGAGAGCAGAAACAAGACGCTTGGGATAATCTTGCAGAATAACTGAGGTCTCTATAAAGATACAAATTTTTATTTAATTGTTTATTTTTCACTTAACTCTTTAAAGTAGTATAGTGTTGAATAAGACAGAGCATTTCTCTCCAGGCTCTGAAAATGGAGAATCTCAAACTTTTACTTGCTCCTTATGTTTTTTTATAATATGTGTTTATGTTTTCCAGGTCTGGCACAGTGAGGCGCTCCAACACTAGCCCTATGGGCTTTCCCAAAGTGGGCTCAGGGTCCCCCAGCTCTGCAGATGTCCCTCAGACAGTGGGCCGACGCCTCTCTACCGGCAGTTCCCGGCCCTATTCCCCATCGCCGCTGGGTAAGAACATGTCCAGACATGTCTCCAAACACATCAGTCTTTTAATAACACTTTCCAGACATGAGTCGGACATGCCCCCGAAGCTCACAATTGAAGTAACTGTGTTTGCAGTTGGCACCATCCCCGAGCAGCTGGGTCACTGCTGCTGTCACCTGCAGAGCCACGAGCCTCGCAGCCGGAGCTCCTCAGGAGGTCAGTTAACAGGCACAACTTGAGCTGCTCTCTAGAAAGACTGGTCACTGGGTTAATACACATCTTCACTGTGCCAACTCACAACTCTTCTCACTGAGATAAAATTCAAATGTAATGGTCCAGTGGGGAATATGGGTTGTTGAAACAGGAAATGGTAGTCAGTTAACAGCAAAGAAACTGAATTTGTGTGTGTGTGTGCGCACGCACACACCGTATTCACCAATAAAAAACCTGTATGAAAATGCTAATTTGCATTAGCATTGAAGTTCAATGAATGAGAGTAAAATGAAGCAGTATTAGCATGAAGTGCAGTAAGGAGTCGATGTTTTGACTCAATTATTGACAAAGTGCATGAGTCACCGTGAGTCAAGGTTCTTTTAATAGTCTCTGACGCTGCTGTGACATTAACACTGCAGATGTCTTACAGCTTCTACATTGTTTGTGTGAAGACATTTGCTGTCATGGTGTGACCTTTTTTGTTTTTTTTTTTTAAAGAGGGAAGCCACAGTCCACTGTCTGAAATGACGCCTCAGCCAGACAGACAACAGAGCTTTGTCCTCCCCCTTTTTGGAAAGTCACACAGCCAATCAGATTTTATGACCAACGCAGTCTCTGGACAGTTTCGGGGCTATTTTTCTTTTGTAGAAAGTGTGAGGTGAATCAAGGCTTGTGAAAGTGTGACCATCGCTCATAAGCCTGCTTCGCTCTTGGGCTGAGCAAGAAATTTAGAGCTAAAGACTGGATACAGCTGAGAGACAAAAGAGACATGTAGTTACGTCTCCTCTGACCACAGAGAAAGTGCAGAGGTGCACTCTCCATGATCAACCTGTTAATTAATTCTCTCTCAGTTACTTGAATAAGTTATAGTGTTTGACCAACTGTAGAATCAGCACTGTATGGGTTGTTTATGGGAGCTGCTTACTTGAACTGAAATTGAGTGTCAGAGTGAATTAGAGTGCTCTCTCTACCTTCCAGGTTCCCCCGTCCCGTCCTCTCAGCTCCTGGGGGCCCGGCTCCAGAGCGCCCCCACCCTGACTGAGGTCTACCAGACCAGACAGAAGCTCCACAAGCAGCTGTCAGACCCTGTCCAGCCTTCCTCATCCTGCAGCCACTCCCCTCAGCTCGGCCGACCGGCCAACCTGGGCTCTTCCCCAACCAAGTTGCTTGGCTCCTCCCCCCGCACATCTGACTGGCTACAGAAGTCCCCACTGCCCACCATCATTGGTTCCCCTACCAAGGTGAGTGGAATTACTGAGCCGGTCAAAACCAAATCAAGTTAAACATCATTTATTAAAGTTTCCCTGTTGAATTTTTTTCCCCCTTCAGATCATTTCAGCGCCGTTTAAGATACCCAAAACACAGGCGTCCTGTAACTTAATGGCTTTGGCAGACAGCCCTGTGCCCACCAAGACTTCAGCAGATGTCCGGGACATCTGTGCCCACCACTGCAGCCCGTACCACACCGGTCGGCCAGCTGCCCCTGAGGCCAGTCGGACCTTTGGCAGGTAGAACTCACTGAAGGAAACCCATCCTTATTCTCCTTTTACTTCTCTTGCGTCTTTACTGTGTTTCTTTGGCACCCTCCTCAGCTTCTGCCTTGACTAACCTGATATTCAGGATTGTTTTCATCTTATCAGTAGTATACTTGTGCTATGGCAGTCTTTAACCTGAATTAAATCTGATTTGACACTTTAGATTGGACATTGTCTTACCGGGTTTAAATGAATTTAGCTTTGGATCCATTTTGATGCAAAATAAATTTCAGGGTCCAACATTAAACACTTGTGAATTGTTGCACTTTCTTTGCACAGAAAGTAAAGAAATGTGTAGAAAGTAAATGGGTTCTAAAAAATAATTGGAGATTTCGACATTGACAGAATGATGTAATTCAGAAAGTAAAATGTGGAGTCCCTCTGTGTTACTTTGACCCCCCCCCCCATCCTTACTCTCTAACATGTGACATCAGTGTGTCTGCTGTTTGACATTGTGCTGACATTACCTCTGGTTTCCCCTGCAGGTCTGTTAGTACAGGTCGTTTGTCTGAGCAGCCAATCAGAATCACTCTGGGTGGACAGGCCTATCAGGGGAGCACGGACAGCCTGAACACAGAGCGACCCATGGACACAGGTATGAGCACACCACTGCACATACTCTGGACAGTGTTTACCACAGGTTGCCTTCATTCAGTCATTTAGTTACTGTTTGGAATGACTCTTCCAGAACAAGTCATAGCAGGAACATTTTGTATTCCCAAAGCCCCTGCAGGTCCCAGTGGGCTGGCTCAGGGTGGATCAGCGAGTCCCCGTACAGTTCTTTTCACCGTGGGTTCTCCACCCAACAGCAGCACTCCTCCTACGTGCAGCCATCTGTGCACCCGACCACGCACCACCTCTGGTGAGGACCCTTCACCTCAGCACAGCCAGCATGCAGGCAAATTAGCTACTAACAGCTAGAAGCAGGAAATCTGAGGGGTTGCCTCAAAGAGGGCAGTTGTCAGTGGTATTTATATCGTGGTTTGTTTATGCTCTTACTGTCTCGAGTCAGTGTTGGCAGACAGATAGTGCTGTGGGAACACATTAGAAATGTGATAACATAAGTTCTATCTGCCTCTTCTCTCTTTCTTCCGTATCCTCAGTGGGCTCCAACAGTTCAGCTGGCTCCCTGTGTTCCACCAGCGGCCGGATCTGTGTCGGATCTCCGCCCGGTATGGCCATGGGCTCTTCTCCTCCAGGAGGTTTTGGGGGTGGACAAGTTGTCCCTGGGGCAGAGGGAGCACCCAGCAGTCTGCGCTATGTCCCCTATGGGACCTCCCCTCCAAGCTTGGAAGGATTCATCACCTTCGAAGCCCCCGAGCTGCCCGAGGAGACCCTCATGGAGGTGAGAGAAGGGGTCCCCCATAAACATGTGGCCTTCATCTCTGCCATCACTTAGATGTGATCAGTTGGACAGTTTTGTGAATTATTCTAATTTTCCTTCCGGTGCAGCGTGAGCATACAGACACACTGATGCACCTGCGGATGATGCTTTCCTTCACCGACTGCGTCCTGGAGATGGCGGCGGTTCGAGCCGGAGGGACGGAGCTTGGTGTGTCAGCGGCCTCCCTCTACCCTCCCCAGGACAGCGTGGTCGTCGACCAGATCAGCCAACTCAGCAAAGAGTGGGGGTAAGGACTGAGCAGACTCCAGTCTGACTTTAATAATCTCACACCATTAATAATATCATGCAGTCTCCACAGGCCTGCTGTTCAGTGGTGTTGCTGCAGTGCTGGACATTTTTCTTACTTCTTCTACACTGTGCTTATGCTGCCCTCTACAGGCAGGTGGAGCAGTTGGTGCTCTACATGAAGGCAGCTCAGCTCCTGGCTTCCTCCCTCCATCTGGCCAAGGCTCAGATTAAATCAGCCAAGCTCAATCCTTCCACTGCTGTCAAACAGGGTGAGGACATTTCAGTGGCCAGTTCATTCATCTGGAAACTGGGTGAAAGGTGCTCTTCACCCAGTTCGTGTTTCCTTAAGATTTCCTGTGTGTGTGAGTAACCTTCAAACACATGTATACTTGTGTGGAAAATACTAAACCCTCTCCCCTTCTTCTCTCAGTGGTGAAGAATCTGAATGAGCGCTACAAAAGCTGCATCGCCCTCTGCCGGCAGCTGACTGACAAACTCAACCACTTCTTCTCTGATAAGCAGCGTTTTGTGGATGAGATCAATAGTGTCACTGCAGAGAAGCTCATCTACAATCATGCTGTGGAGATGGTGAGTCTCACACACACACAAAATACTTCCAGGTTTCAGGAGACTAAAGGATTTTTTCACACTGGTATTGATTTTTATCATTTCCACCAGTTTTATTTATTTATTTATTTCAAATGTCACATTCAGTAAATTTCAGCTGTGGTCTGTACTAATTAGCCTAACGTGAGATTGTGTATGTGAACGTGTGTGTCAGGTTCAGTCAGCAGCTCTGGATGAGATGTTCAAGCAGACAGAGGACATAGCCTACCGCTACAGCAAAGCTGCCATGCTGCTGGATGGCCTGTCCAAGATCCTACAGGACCCCACCGACATTGAGAATGTGGTCAAATGTGAGTAAGAACTACCCTCACATCTCACACATCGAGGCCTCACACAGGAACCACGAGCAGATTTAAGGGAACTTGCACTGCAGGCACCAGATTTCTCTTATCTAGAATGTTCTCTGAGGAAAAACGTACAAGTGATCTATGCCTGACCTGAACTCAACTAATTATTATTTATCTTTTGTTATAAAGGAGATTTTATTGCGATATCTTTGCATGTCAGCTTTCAACAATTCAGTAGCAGTAATACAGTACTGCAGTAATACTTTATCATGCTTTAGGTCCTGTGGCAGCACCACTGCTGATGTTTTCACCTGCTCTCTGAAAGCAGACTTGAAGCTCTGCAGTGTGAACTTCTTGCGTAACACTGGGAGTGTTGTTTACACTAATGATCAAAGCTCATGAACGCACCTCTCATCACACACACCAGACGAGCAAGTTACAGTAACTCAGTGCAGTTAGGAGAGTTTGTATAATAACTGTATTTAACTTATTTTACTTTCCTTTGCTTTAACCAAATCTCGTTTTATGCCTTTTCCCTGCAGACAAGGCCAGCGTGGACCGCAGGATCTCAGCCCTCTGCTACTGCACTGTCACCCTCTATGAGTAGCAGACTTCACATAGACACACACACAGGGACCACATCCTCAGACTTACCGACCACCACCCTCAAAGAGCCGCTGTCCCTTCCTGTAGCAGTTTAAGCACTTTTCATTCGATAGGTTTCATCTGTAGTTATCATCAGTTACTTTTTACCGGCTGCATCACAGACTGAACTGAACGAACAACCTGATGCACCAAATTTACAACCAAAGACGACCATGGATCCAGAAACAACAAGGCTGAAACCGGATGTCGACATAATTCATGCACTTTCACGTGCATTTCTTTTTTTGTATGCTATGATGATAAAAAAATCAGATCAACATATATATAAATATATATAAATATACATATAGAAAAGCTAATGTCCATCATTTAGGATATTTTTTTTCCTGGAAGAAAAAGAGGATGGACAGGACTATGAGAATATGTTGTGAGCCTCAAGAGACTCAAGCTCCACGTGAAGAAGTTCATCTTTTAAAATCCTGCTTACTGTGTGATATCAGTGGTAACTGACTCTGTTTAAGTTGTTCTTGTTCTTATTTATTGGTTCAGAAGAGCATGGGTGTTCTGAGTCTCCTGCCTGTCTTGAAAACCTGAAGTACTGGAGTGGAAGGAAATGCAAGAACTTAGCAAAAGGCTCACGGCCGCTCACTGTAACACACCCGACCCACGGACAACATGGACATGTACAGAAAACACAAGCTCCTGTTACAGAAAACTCGACAGCCTCGAGAGCAAAGGAACCTGTAGATTTGTAACTGCTTCGTTTTTTATTTTTCTTGTGTCGTTAGCTCAAGCACTTTACGGTGGATTAAGAGGAGGAGACGTGTATCTGTACAAGTTCAGAAGGTAGAAATGTGAAGGCGAGGGGCGAGAGTTTTCTAATCGAATCACTCCTGCTCTGTGTTCACGATCAACAGGTCTGCTGTGCACATTTCCCATAAGGCAGAGCAGCAAGCGAAACAGAGCTGTCAGGCTAACACACTGACTTACAGCTCAGCATTTTGGAGCAGTGACTATCAAAGATTGACTAGATGCTTGACAGAGCCGCTTATCTCTGGTTCACAGTACACAGAGTTAAAGGGGCATTCCTCTGATTTTACCCACTGGGATCAGTTTATTATTTATTGAAAGTTTTCTAGCTTCATGGAAGTGTTCTAATAAATTGGTGGAATATCCCTTTCATTTTACATACAGTCGTTTCTCAGTTGTAGTCTGAGAAACGAAATAAGAAGTCAGGGCTGGGGTTCCTTCCCTTGTTACTCAGTTTTATAGGAATGTGATAGACCCGTGGTGACTCGTTGATCGTGTTTCCCGCAGTGAGGATGGGTGAAGGCGAATTTGTGGTGAATTTGCGGCTCACTCTGCTCACAGTGCCACGAGGTCTATAGGTTCAGGTGTTCAGGAGAAACCTGGCACCGTTGCAGTGGTAGCAGGCCCTCTCCCTGTCTCCAGGGCTGTGCTCAGCAGCCGGTCAGGCGTCCACTTGAAACTCCTGATGGAGTGAATTGTGAAACAGAGTGGTCACATTACTTGACGAGTTACCTGTACAACATGTTTCATTTTACTAAAAATACTACAGCTTTTTATGTTTCGTCAGTATCTGTAGCTAATTTTTTAAACAAAACTTGATGTTTGTGAACTTGTATATATTTGGATGTGGTTCATGCGATGATTTTTCTCCTTTTTTGGGGGGGGGGTTTGTTTTTTGAAGGGGAGTTGAGTGTGTGTGAGATCACGGTTTGAGTTCAGGGGTCGTCGATGACGCCATCAGACGACACCCTGCCTGTCAGTCAACGAGCACAAATCTTTATATGTACATAGATGACTTTGATACGTTTTATTCACGTCTGCCAAGGGTTTGATAAGGAAACCTATTTTGGCACAACAGGGGTGTGCCAAAGAATAAAATAAAACTTGTGGCAGCTCTGTAACTTTCCAGAGAACTCTTTTTACCAGGACTGTTCATTGTTGAGATCACGACACACGTGTTTGTTCAGTGGATCTTGCAAAATTTTCTGAAATAAGTGTGATGTCTTCAAGTGTTCTGCTCATTTCTCAAAATTTTGTGAGACCTGATTTGTCACAATCTGCACTGCCGAGCATCCACTCAGTCCCTCTGCCTCCCCTCACGTTGTCTGCTGTCCTCCTAACGGTGTATGTACTGTATGTATGAGTGTATAAATATATATATATATATATATATATATATATATATATACATACACACACACACACGTATACTTACCAGGTGTGCATTAAGGCCAGTAGTATACAGTTAATGATGGAAAAGGAGGTGCCTTCTTCTTGTGAAAACGGATGTAGGCCTGCTCCTCTGTACAGGTGTGAATACATTCTTTCTCTGTATAAAAAGGTGTGTAAATGCATTCACAGCCACCCAGGCGAACCTGGGTCTGTCTCTCGGATGTACTGTTCTTTTTTCTATCAACATATCTTGGTTTCAGTTTCCCCTCATCCATATGAAGCCTTTCACTGCACACGCAGTGAATATGGAAGTATAAAGATGATAGAAACCCACCTGAATCTTTGCTCTGTACCATTTTGTCCATGGCCTGTAAGTGAAGACTGTTTCCGATAAAGCATGGGTACCAAGTCTTTATGTGCCCCCCCACCCCTCCCCGTAGAACCTCTTGAGTCTTGAATGTATGTACCCTGTTGTTTCACGCCTCTCCAGCTTGATCTGAATGCATTTTGAAGAACCCCCACCGTCGGCCACTATACTGAAAATACAACACTTTCCAAGCACCGGTTTTTTCAAAGAGAAATGTTAACTTGTGTCTCTCACCGATGGGTCTTTGTTCTTTATGAAACTCAAATACAGTCTTTGTTATTAAAACGAGGAAAAAATGAAAATGTCTTGCTGTGTTTATTTATTTGGGTTTTTTTTTCAGTCTATATAAATAATAGACAATAATAATAAATTAAGTCAAAGTAATATTCATTAGAGAGATCTTAACTGATGTATCACGTACACTCCGTATCCCCAGCAGACAACAGCATATAAGCCAACACTACCACATCAAAAATGTCCTCATAGCATGAAAAGTACAACTCCTATCAACACAATTATTGTTTTCTCACCATGAGCATAACAAGGTTTCAGTGAAGACACTGATGTGTTATATATGTCCCTGCTGTTTACAGTATAGGAGCTGTCACAGTTTAAATACACATCATGTCTGTTTTGGACAAGAACTTAAGAGCTCAGTTTAACAAATGACAGTCTATTGGAGTTTTTTACTCCTCTGTATACAGTACAGTGTTTGCATGTATAGCGGTGTAGGTTTCAGTTCAGAGTGTGACAGTTACATTGTACATTGTCCATATATCCTGTTCTAATGACTGATAGTTATCACTTTTTCAGGGGCATGTTTCTTAACATTAACATTTAGATTCTTCTTTTATTTTTTAAATAAAAAATTATAGAAAGAAGCTAAATTATCAGTATTACGGGAGTGATTATCAGGCTTTGCTTTGAGATTTTAAATGTGTGTTGCCTGTGTTACAGCTGTTGGACTGGATCTCCATCATTAGCTGTGATTCATTTCTTCAGGCACGGGGTCCTAAAAAAACACTTCTCGTCTGTCCGGTGCTGAAACGTGTAGCCGGATCATATTTGATTGCAGGTAATTCACACATTTCATGTTATTTCAGATTTCAGTGTAGCCCAGGTGAGATATAATAATAACACACTGGTGGCCAAAAAGGTCCCCCAGATCTGTCTGATATGGATGTTAGACACCTGGAACACCTGCAGTGACTTGCCCTTGCTCCTGTTAAGGAAGACTTAATAACTTAATAATGCAGTGACTGTGACAACACACAGGCCTGTAAACGGCGTCCTGTACCTGCAGCCTGCGGCTATTTCATTTCATCTGTTATTGTCACTGTTATTGTTGGTGGGAGGAGCTCAGCTGGCTGTGTGTTGTTCTGATTGGTTATTCCCCTCATTGACACGCTTACAGACCAATAGCTGACGCCTCCGTTGGGCTTCGTCACCGTAACAACAAAACGTTATAACCGTTTAACTAGTACATAGTACTACAACTGGTTAGAGTGGAGGAGTAAAAGGTAAAACTCGTTTGCTGTAGCTTGTCTTCGTGTATCATTTTATTAACGTTTCATAGCTTCACTTACATATTTGCTGTAGCTTTAAATAACAGTTTCCAGTGCTACCAGTTACTGTTGTTAGCAAACATGCTAAACCAAACTGAAGTCCCACGGTTCAATAAGTAGTGTTTCTCGTACGAATCACGGTTATAGTCACTGTTACTGCTGTTTCACTGAATGCTCGGCTAACACAAGCTTAAAGATATGCTAGTAAGCGGCCACAGCCCCGTTACTGTTAACGATAACGTTCAGTTCGTTCACACGGAGCTGTGTTCATTTATTTTCTTAAGTATCTTCAGTGTCTTTCATTGTCATGTTCATGTAACGTTGGCATAATGTTAGCTAACAGGTTAAGTAACATATTCATCAACTGGCTAACTTTTGGTAACAGCTGCAGTTAGTTGCTAGCTTATCTGGTGGCAGGTGCGACAAAAAAGCATTTTAAAGGTAGCCGTCAGAGCATCTTTCTCTCTGTCCAAGATGTCCCGGGAACAGCTTGTTGTACAACGGGCCAGGAGGTCCTTCCAGACAGGAAACACCAAACCTCTGGAGTTCAGGATCCACCAGTTGAAGAGTCTGCACCGCTTCATCACAGAGAGACGCAAGGACATCGCAGATGCTGTTAAAAGGGACCTCGGCAAGGTGGGTCAAATCCAAACTTTCCAGGATCCCAGCATGGTCCTGGAATTCCTGGAATATTGAGGGAGTCTGTTGACTGAATATACATCCGAATTTTCCAATTTTGTTGCACCATTCAAAGTCCTAGATTAATTTCAGTCTATCACTGGAACAGCAGCATAAGTTCATTATAGAAACAGATGAGAACCACACCAAGAAGGTTACTGATCCGAACATAGACAAGACATGCAGCTATGAACATGGGCTGCTTCAGTAAGGACTCAGCTTTGATGGTGTGTGAGCTACTTGTGCGTCCCCTTAGTCTGCAGTTCCTGCCTGGGGTTTTATTTGTTTTTAAAGTTGCTCATCTAGTTTGCCTCTGTTGTTTGAATAGCATGTATGTAAGCAAATAGCTTCATGTTGGTCTTGGCCTTTAAAGAGTAAAGCACACTTTGAAGCTACATGCAAGTGTATACGAAGTGTGTTTCCAGGTCAGTACAACTTTGATGAAATGTCGGTTTTATTTATATAGGACAGAATAATAACAGAAGTTATTATCTCAAGGTACTTTTCCCATAGAGCACATCAGCACTGTACTCTTTTTAATATTATTTACAGAGAACCAACATTTTCCCCAAGAGCAGCACTTGGCAACAGTGGAGAGGAGAAACGAGTAGAAACGTTGACTCAACAGCTCTGGAGGCAGATTAACCTGCAGAGAGCTACAGGAGAAGAGAAGAGAAAGCGGAAAAACAATGGGAAATGGAGGAAGCTGAGTTAGTAACATGTATTAATGGGATATGAATGTAAACAGAAGGAGAGAGAGGAGGAGAGAGGGGCTTGGTGCGTCATAGGAAATCCCCCAGCAGTCTGGGCCTATAGCAGCATTACTAGAGGATGGTTCAAACCTGAGCCAGCTCTAACTATATGTTTTATCAAAGAGGAAAGTTTTCACCCTACTCTTAAACATGGAGAGGGGATCTGCCTCCCAGACCCAAACTGGTAGCTGGTTCCACAGTAGAGGAGCCTGAGAGCTGAAGGATCTGCCTCCCATTCTACTTTTGGAGACTCTAGGAACCAGAAGTAAACTTGCATTCTGGGAGCACAGTGTTCTAGTGGGGTAACAGGAAACTAATGGTGTCTGAGCATTGAGGGCTTTGTAGGTGAGGAGCAGGATTTTAAATTCTGTTCTGGATTTTACAGGGAGTCAATGCAGAGAAGCTAATACAGGAGAAATATGATCTCTGTTCCTGGTTCCTGGAGAGTCTGTAGAGACTTGTTGCAGGAAGAGAGCATGATAATAAGGAATTGCAAAATGGCTTTAAAAGGGATTCTCTCTAATAAGACCTGTCACGTGCCACAGCAACATTGATTTGAACAAACATTCTTTCACCAGGTATTAATGTGCATTTTGAGAAATACAGAACTAAAATGCAGATTTAGAGTGTGAATGTGAACAGAACTACAACTGACTGCAAATTACTGTTACAACCATAACTGAAGTTGTGAATCAGAATAGAGAACACATGAATGAACTTGGTGATGAACCTCGTGATGGTTCCTCGTGTAGTCAGTGTGCTCTGACGACAACAAAATGCGTGGTCAAGTTGAAAAAATTTGGGTGGCATAACACAGTAATGTGAATTTGTTTACTGTTCTGCTAAACCAACCCGCTAACATGCAATGAACAGATAAATAAACCAACTGGGACAGAGGGATTGAACTAGGTCTCGGGTTCTGTGTCATCTTCTTCTTTCAGAGTGAACATGGGACCGAGCTGTTTGAGACTCTGGGACTGGAGGGAGAGATCAAGCTGGCTATAGAGAAGCTGGCAGAGTGGGCAGCTCCTCGGCCAGTCGAGAAGAACCTCCTCACTATATCGGACGAGGTTTATGTCCAGCCGGAGCCCCTGGGAGTGGTGCTCATCATCGGGGCCTGGAACTACCCTTGGGCTGTCACACTCCAGCCTCTGGTTGGAGCTATTGCTGCTGGTACCAGATACACTCACATACACCTGCATATACACTCTCCAAGCTCTTTAGTAGGAAAAGTCACTGTGATAGCGCTGTATTATCTGATCCATTACTTCTACGTTCATTTTCCAGGTAATGCAGCAGTAATAAAGCCATCTGAGGTCAGCTCATATTCCGCCAAGGTCATGGAGGACCTTCTCCCTCAGTATCTAGACAAGGTGAGCCTCTTGCTTTGTTTGATATGATACATAAACTCTTTTTTACCTTTTTCTGCATTTAGTGTGAATGTACAGGGAGCTTCAATGACTGGATCTACAGACAGGTGCCAAATTAAGGGAAATACCAACATAAAGAGTCTTGGTAAAGTGTTGACAATCAAAACTCTTTCAAAATGACTTAGATCGTTTCATCTTCCATCTCGATTCAAACTCAGACTTATCTGGTCCTGCTCAGCATGTTTATACAGGCCACAGAGCATGATGGGATGATAACTGCTGAACTGTACCGTGCATTTCACCTGTGTGGAAGCATCTGCTTTCCTAATGTTTCTCCACTAATTTATTCAAGTTTTTCCTTTCATTTATCACCCACCTGTACTCTTCCTAGGACCTGTACCCAGTCGTGACAGGTGGAGTGGCAGAGACCCAGGAGCTGTTGAAGCAGAGATTTGACCACATTTTCTACACAGGAAACAGCACAGTTGGGAAACTGGTGATGGAGGCTGCAGCTCGTCACCTCACCCCAGTGACCCTGGAACTGGGAGGGAAGAGCCCCTGTTACATTGACAAGAACTGTGATATCGCTGTTGCATGTCGGTCAGTCTCATTTTTAACATGTTGCAAAAAATGTTTCCATTACCTGCTCATAGTCAGGACTGTGTAGCTCCCAGTAGATCTTATGGTGTGTTCACAAAAGTCTGAGAACACTTTCACTTGAATGGAAAAGTGGTCTCAGGCTTGTTGAACCCCACTGTATGGGTACAAAGTAGTTGACAGTCTCATGAATGTGTAGTTGTGGGAGTGTGTTGTGTTCAGCATGTAGTTTACATATTCTTTTATAGCCTGACAGTTATTTTCTGATGTATCTGCCTCCGCCAGACACACAAACAACCGCTGAGTCGTTAAAGACATGCTGTAGAGAATTGGGAAGCCAGAGACTGTGACTGTCAGTTTTTCCTCTACTTTGTTCAGAGTCCATTCACACTTTTTTCTCCTTCAATACAGTCGCATCACATGGGGAAAGTTTGTCAACTGCGGTCAGACATGCATCGCTCCAGACTACATCCTGTGTGAACCCTGCATCCAGGGCCAAGTAATGATGGAGATCGAGAAGAGCATCAAGGTTGGTGTGAAATTAATTCTCTGTCGGTTTTAAAATGGGAATTTGACAAATCATCAGAGGAATTTTAGGAGGTCAAAGGTAAAATGAGAAAGACTTAGGGTTCGCTAAAATGACATTTTAATCCAGGTTGTCATTCTCACACTTATGTACATACAGTCAAGACAAAATGCTATGGAGCTCCATAGCTCCACTCTCTCAGAGCATTGTATAACTACTTCACTGCAACATGTACAGTATCCATGAATAGGACACCAGTTAAATGTCTTTGTTAGAAAATTTGTCCACCACAAAAAAAGGTCATCAGCTGCCTTTACTTTCTACACCTATACACCAAGTGACCTTAAAGATAGGACTTAAAATAAAGCTTCTGTTTGCCTGAAGATGTATCAGGTTGTTTATGGTCTGGTGTCGATGATACTGTAACATATGCCTGATATTTGTGACACTTTACAGGAGTTTTACACAGATAATCCAAAGACCTTTGAGGACTATGGGCGCATCATCAACCATCGACACTTTAAGAGGGTCATGGCTCTGATGGAGGGGAGCACGGTTGCGGTTGGTGGAGATAGTGATGAATCCCAGTGCTACATAGGTAGGTGTTATTTCTGAGCCACTGGCCTTCTTTGCATTTGTATTGTGTTTTTGTTTTTTGGGTGAACATTAAGTTGTATGTTGTGTCTAAAGTTGTGTAAACTGAATTGATTGTGTTAGTGGTTAGCTCATGAAGCCAGCCAATGACTTTAGTTGATATTTTATGTGGTGGTAGCCACATAAAATAGCTGCTATGCTCTGTGACTTAGTGCCTCAGAATGCTTAAAGGAATATGATATGGACATCTGTTGAAAACTCACTTTCAAGATCATAGGTTAAAACTATTAGGTACCCTGTCTAAACACCAAGCTTATCTTTACATTTCAGAGGTTATATTTATTACATGAAAATGTTTTTGTCCAAATGTATAAGGAATACTATCTCCTTTTTAAATCAGCTGTTTAATGAGGTAAGCACTATAATATGTTAATATGTTACCATTTAGTTGTCAAAGCTCACGACATAAACTGATGTGTAGCCACAAGTCAAAAATAACTTTTTCAATACTGTAAACTAATGACATGAAACATATATCTTCTCCATAACCTCTATAATAAATTTCTCTGTATATATAAAGTGCTGATTCTATTACTGTTGTATCCGTAACATTTATAGAATACACAAAGATTTTATTTGTTCCCACTAACCCTGCGTCACCTGCATCTTGTTTGTCTGCTGTGTATAAAGCAGTATCAGTATACTTTGGTCTATGCTCTCAGAGTGACTCTGCCTCCTGTATCCTGGCAGCACCGACCGTGTTGAAAGATGTTACGAGGGAATCTAAAGTGATGGAGGAGGAGATTTTTGGGCCACTGCTGCCCGTCATCACAGTGAGCGGTGTAGACGAGGCCATCCAGTTCATTAATGAGAGAGAGAAGCCGCTGGTTGTCTATGTCTTCTCCCATGACAACAAGGTAGAACACATCACCAGTGGGAGCTTTTGTGTCCTACCTTTCTCCAAGCTAACATTCAGACAGTGTTTATGTCCCTGATTTTTACGTCCTCACTTTTGAACTGTGAGGACGTTCCCCACACTGCTTGACTTGACTTTGACCTGTCCTGATCTTTCCTGTCTAATAAACAGCTGATCAAAAGAGTGATAGCTGAGACATCCAGTGGAGCTCTCCTGGCTAATGACTGCCTGGTTCACTTTACTGTCAGTGCTCTGCCCTTTGGAGGAGTTGGTGAGTGCGTGACTATTAAATGCTGCTACTTACCCTGCTTTTTTTTTAATGTGCAGGAACAAAGCTGACTAACTTATCCTCCCACTGCTTCCCTCAGGCAACAGTGGCATGGGCTGCTACCACGGCCGGCACACCTTTGACCAACTTAGCCACCTGCGCAGCTGTCTGATCAAACAGCTGAAGATGGAGGGGGTGAACAGTATGCGTTACCCCCCTCACACTGCCAAGAAGCTGGGCTGGGCTCGATTCCTTCTGCTCAAGCAGGTCAATGTGTGCAGGCTGCGCCGCATGGCACTGCTGGCCATGCTGGCTGGCTTGGCAGCATTTGTGGTGCAGGTAAAGGAAATAAAATACACCAATCCAGTCCAATTAGGAATAAAAGGCTTAGTTTGGATATCAGTAATGCTTAATTTTACAGGTTTGTAGTTTCCAAGGAAGTATCCTAGAAACAGCTTTGCAGTTTGGTACTACACAGGAAATATAACTTCAAAGTAAAACAGAAAATACTAAACAGAAATCAAAGAAGCTGAACAAAAGTCCAAAAGAGTCACTAAGGAGGCTGATAGTGACCCTGATCCTTCCAGCTGCTATCACTGAACAGGGATTAGCTCGTCTTCATGTGTGCTGCAACATCTGTGGTCTTCCACCTTTGTTTTGTTTTTTTATTTAGTTTATTTAGTTGAGGCTGTGAAAGTTTCAGTGCTATGTCCAGTCAAGACCAATATCAAGCTGACGGTTCAGTTCAAACCACAGGAAAGAGATAGACAGCGGTGCTTTTACTCATGACAGGATTGTTCTCTTCCAGTCTACAGGAAAGAACCATCTCCACACAGACACACGTCACCCTTTACCCTCAGTTTAATATCTCTGCAGCGTCTGCTGACTCTGTCAAGTTGGCAAACAATATGATGTATTAAACTGAAAAATATTTATTTTAAAATATTTCCTGTGACAGAGCACATTAGACAGCACCCTGTTTATCTAACACATTTCTGTAGTGGTCCTGGACACAGGACACAGTTTCCCACCACTGCCTTAGACCTTAAAGCCACAGGAGCCATATGTTGCCCAACAACCATTAGATGTCACTGATGATTTGTCTCAAAGAACAAGCTGTTATTTCTTAAGTGCTGCTCCTTCATTAATAATTAACACACTTTGATTTTCCATTGTCTCATCTAAGGACTATAGTGAGGTGTTATATTGAGGACTAATCAGAGCTGGCATGACAGGAGGATGACTGATAGGACCATGTTCACCTTGACAGTGTGAAACCTTAATGTTTCACCTAACAGTTATGGGTTATGTAACACATGAAGAGAAATTCATGTTTCTGAACAGTGGGGCTTTTTGTTTGATGACTGTTTACAAGCTTTTAAATAGTGACAAACACATTTTCCCATATAACCAGATATAAGTACTCCACTCCACATACCCACAATCCCACGGGCCTGTACCCTCATACAACAATGGCTTTGTCTTCCATAGACAATGCGTGGTGTTGTCCAGGAAATCTAACCACAGAATGCCCCCTCATCTACCCTCCCGTTAATTACCCAGCATGCTTCACTCTCCTCTAAATGGCCTCTTTTGTCTGGTCAACCCCACCACCTTTGTTGACATCCACACGCGTTGTGCTCCTGTGAACAGTTAAAGCATTTGTTATCTCTTTATTTCAAACAGTTTGTCTGTGTCTCTTCATGCTTTTTGTTTTCACTCGTGTGTCCTGCAGAGGTTCCTGCGATGAAGCTGAGGAGCAGAAACCAGTGGGCCTGTGCTGTACCCTGTGCTGTAAACTGTGCTTGAACCCTGTGCTGGTGCAGTTGACCCTGGGGACGGACCCATGGACTCCTGCCCTGTAGTGAAATATAGCACTCCTGTGACTTATTGGTTCATATCATTTCTCATTATTATTATTAGACATATTCAACTGATTTATGTCCTTTAAAAATATGGTTTTGACATGTCTTTTCTGTTACACCTCAAGCTGCTGTTGACGTTTTTATTGAGTTATGTCAGTTTTATTGTGATATAATCTGTAAATGGAGATTTTACTTTGGCATCATGCATATGATGATGACCATCACTGCTGATGAAATTCATTTAATTCATTTTACTACACCTTGAACATCAGCATACACACAGACCACCTTTAACATAGGATTATCATGGAAGCACCTCTTCATTTTATTCTGGTTTCTGTAGTTAAACACCAATCAAAACGTGTATTATCATTCATGGTTTTGCTGTTGACTTGTTTTTCAGTTGGTATGAAAATCATTACACCGGCATATTGTTTGCAAGATCCCAAGGTTATTGTAATTAATGCCATGGCCTCTATGACTGATATGCTGTTATTAAGACAGAACAAAACATTAACTCAACTAAAGGCTGTAAAAGAAGGAACACAAGCAAGTGAACTACAGCTACTTTCAATTTGTGTGTTTGCGTGTGTGTGTGTGTGCGTGTGCGCGCGCGTGTGTGTATGTGCTTGTCTTTCTGTAGTTGTGTGGACAAATTTTGTCTGAACTCACAAATTTAAAGGACTGTTACAGGCTCAAGACTTGGTGTTAGGTTCAGGTTAGGATTAGATTAGGGTAAAGGTTGGGATAAGGCATGTAATGCATTAATGCATTATGTCAGTGAGAGTCTTCACAACTGTACGATACGCGTGTGTGTGTGAGTGAGTGAGTGAGTGAGTGGAGGGGCGGGGGGCGGTCTCAGTGGTCTGAATGCAGCTCCTGGTCACAGTGACCAGGCTTCCCGGTAAACTGACTCTGGAGCAGTGTGACTGATGAGCGTTGTTCAGTGAGAGGCAGTCAGCGAAGCCGAAGCGTGTCTGTCATCTGAACCGCTTTCAGATCAGATCAGATCAGGGACGGACCAGTCACAGATCCACACACAAGAGTCCACTGGATGCGCGTTTCACCTGAGCTTCCCTGGACTTCGGTAAGTTTGAATCCTCCTGCACTGACACTGAGTTTGTCAACGCGTTTGGTTGAAAAACAAATGATAGAGCCAACAAATAAATACTCCAGTGACCTAGCAATGTGTTGTCAACTCCGTGTTATTAAAGGCTAACGCAGGATAAACGCTGCTTACAGTCAAACAGCTGAAGACTGTTTGACGGGGTTTTCGCTTAGTTTTGAAACAAAACTACTTTGATAACAACTTTAAAGAAAAGTGAATTCTTCTGATCCTGAATGGACCAACAGACTGTGGAAATAAGGAGCCAAATTAAATTTAGAATATTAAAAATTAAAGATTAAATTCAATATTTTGAGGAAAAACAGCATCATAGTGCTGACCTATTTTAATACTTCTTTTTTAAATTTTGAACTATGTATTTGAGTACGTAAAGGACAATGAAGTGGTTTATTCCTCACAGCCTTCCCTTCTGTAGTAGATGTACTGTATTTTCCTGTGTTTCTTCTGTCCTGCAGGTGTACACATGGAGAGGCAGGCGGTACAGCGGGCTAAGGAGGCCTTCCTGAGCGGCAGGACTCGGCCTCTGGAGTTCAGACTGCAGCAGCTTCACGCCCTGCAGAGGATGATCACTGAGAAAGAAACTGAGATTGCCACTGCTCTCAAACAGGAGATCAACAGGGTGAGCAGAAATGCATGCTGCATGTAATATGTACGTTGGCGGCTGTTTTCTCGCCTAGTTTGACCGAATGCCGGGTTTCCTACAGAGCCAGTACGACACACCACTCCTGGAGCTCATTGGCGTTGAGAATGAGATCAAGCTGGCCATAGAGAAGCTGGCAGAGTGGGCAGCTCCACGGCCTGTAGAGAGGAACATCCTCACTATATCAGATGAGGTTTATATTCAGCCAGAGCCCCTGGGAGTGGTGCTCATCATCGGGGCCTGGAACTACCCCTGGGCCCTCACTCTCCTGCCCCTGGTTGGAGCTATTGCTGCAGGTAGGAAACCTTTCTGTCTCCAGTCCCCTCAATACCTGCCTATAGCTAATGATTATTAATAATTAGTTAAGCAGACCTCCAGTGGCAGTGACAATATCAGTCTGAAATCAGCACGAAAATGTTTTCCAAGGTCTCCGCTGCTCAGGCTGAGTAGTTTAGCTGTTGGGTAGAGCCTGGTTTGGAGACTGTGTGAGGCTGTCAAAGTCCATGTATTAATAAACATGATAAAGGTGTGACAGTTCACATGCTGACATACAACAAAACTGACAGGAGAGTGGAAGTCAGCTGCTATATGCACAGTCATAGCTAACGGTACCATTAACAGCTGTTTACTTACCTCTCCAGAGGAAACACTGAGAGTTTAGGGTCAAACTTCATTTCTTTACCTTTGGAAAGCAACACCAGTGTTAGTTAGTTAGTTACTTAGTTTAACCCTAGCACAATGTATTTATGTCTTCTTCTGAAAAACTCTTAACCCTTTCATAATTAGTCAAGGTGAAGTGTGAATCTCCATACTGTGAGATAGTGGTTATGTCCTGCTTATAAAATATGAGTTTGTGGCTTTAAATACACACATTGGTCAAACTTCTGTTTTGCAGCACAAGTATGAGGAACACTGTGGGAGAAGTATTCTGCTGTGAAGGTCATTTGATAGCCTCACCCCCGGCTCTGTATTCCCAGCCTCTGCTTTGTCTGCTCTCCGTCACTCAGTGATCTCACCCCATTCACAGAAACCCGTGTGTTTTCTCTCTCTCTCTCTCTCTCTCTCTGTAGGCAATGCAGCTGTGGTGAAGCCGTCAGAGCTCAGCGAGTATTCGTCCCGCCTTCTCCGGGCACTTCTGCCTTGCTATCTCGACAAGGTCTGAATCATAGCTACTGTTGTTGATGGAATAGTGGTCAGAGATGCTGTAACATCAACGCCTTGTGCCAACACAGTGCAGTACTTCACAGATTCCAAGGCCAAGTGGCCACTGTATGAGGGGATTCCCTCTGAGTACCACATGAATTGTCAGAACCCACGTTAGCAGAGACTCGTAACCACACTGCTATGGGAAGGTTGACACTATAGAATGCCACCGCTTGTAGTTGAGTCTTCATTGAGTGTTTTGATGTCAGTATGGACATTTCAGTTGGGAAATGTTAGGTGTTTGTCTAACGCTAAGCTTTATTTAGCAGACCTGTCTGCCTTTTGAGGAAATTGATAAACGTTTAGCCGATTAAATCAGAAAGTCAGAAACCATTAGGCCCTCTGGGGTAAACAGATAATGAAATATAAGGTATATCTGTATACTGTTAACAGTTTCCTGCCATAGCTCCTGGGGCACATCCCTCTGGAGATCCTGTTCCCAGACCACCTGTAGTTTATCGCTTAATACCTCCGGATGTTTTTGTAGAATATCATGATAGAAAGTAACTCAAGCCTTTCCCCTGCCATGCCAGGTTCATGCTTAAGGATTTCATCTGCGATTTCTTTCCTGGGCGTATGGTTATACTGTGGTATGTTCGATCACAAGTCGTTCCTTATTTGAAGTTATCTGTAGAAATGTGTGGAAGTTAAATTATATTATTGTTATAGCTGTTGGGGAGACATCAGAATGCCATTATGATACAGGTCTTTTATTGTTGTGACTATTTTCCTGTCAAACTTAAAAATGACCGGATCTAATTCCAAACTTTGAGAGAGTTCAGGATCAGTGGGTTACATATTATCATTTTAGCTTTTGTGGGATTATCAAGAAGAGCAGGGAGAGAGGTGAGGTCACCTGCAACCATTTCAGGTTGAGCCTCAGGATTAGGTTGTGGGGTCATTGGTGATGCAGCCTGAGGATGAAAGGTTGAGAAAGCGCTCCTGTTCCTGGCTTGGCCATCAGTGAGCGATGATCAGTAGGCTTATCACGTGCTTGCCAAGTGGTTGTTGCTTCAGAGGGACTTAATTATATGAAGAATGGAGATTCTGAATGACTGATGTCAAACAAACTGTCCTTTTCCTGCTGTTTTATTTTCAGGAGCTGTACCCAGTTGTGACAGGTGGCGTGTCAGAGACCCAGGACCTGCTGAGGCTAAGGTTTGACCATGTCTTCTACACAGGAAGCGGTGCAGTTGGAAAACTGGTGATGGAGGCTGCAGCTCGCCACCTCACCCCGGTGACCCTTGAGCTTGGCGGGAAGAGTCCCTGCTACATTGACAGGAACTGTGATGTCAGAATTGCCTGCCGGTAACACACTCGTCAGAATCGCTCGTATCACCAGCAGTCACAGACACAGACTGAAGTGGTATTTTGGAATAAGCAAAGGATCTGTTGGGGACACACAAATGATTTGGGTTTTTGTGATTTCCAAACTACACCATAGATTTAAAATTGATTTCCTACCTTAACTGCAGGCATCAGTTTCCAGTTGAGTACACTATGACAAAACACAGTTCACAGAATTAGTGATAAGATTCAGTAGAAAACACAAACGTTATTTAATACAAGAAACCAAACACCGTCTTCTTCTTCATCAAATTCATTTGATGAAGACAGTTTACATTTTATTTATTGAATGGTATGTCAATGCAATGCTTTTTGGCATCCAAATAACACCAGTTAGATCTCAGTGTCCCAGAATGTATCACCAAGCGCAGTTATAAAAAGCGATGTAATGGATCACTGTATGTAAAGGAAGTGACACATCTCTGCAGATAGACTGTCAAATATAAAACCCTCAGAGTGGTTTGGAAAATGGTTGAAAACAATACAAATGTACTCAGTTGTGGTTTAATAAGATAGAACACACAACCCATTGGTATGATACTTGCTGTAAATGTACCTGACTGGGACTCAAAGCAGTAAAACACTGAAACCTTCATGTTGTACGTTGAGTAAAGTATAAATGAAAGTGACCAGCTCTGTTAATTTTTGCTTCCGTACCGCGTGTGTGCAGTCGCATCACATGGGGAAAGTTCGTCAACTGTGGTCAGACATGCATCGCCCCAGACTACATCCTGTGTGAACCCTGCATCCAGGGCCAAGTGGTGGAATGCATCCGACAAACTCTACTGGTAACGTTTCAGCTCTAAGCTGCTCTCACCTGACATGTTAATGTAAAGAACTTCTGCAGTTTTCCACAGTTTTATCAAGACCTTTTAATCCGTGCCAGGAATTTTATGGTGCTGATCCTAAATGCTCACCCGACTACGGCCGAGTCATCAACCAGCGTCACTTCAACAGAATCATGGGTCTGATGGAAGGTTACACTCCTGTGGTGGGAGGCCAGAGTGATGCCTCTCAGTGCTACATTGGTAGGAAGATGCATTTTTTGATTCACTGAGTTCAGATCCATCAACAGTACAGTGATGTCTGGTCGATATGTCTGTTTTATGATTGTTGATGCCACGACAAAGCCCCAACAGTGCTGAAGGACGTGCCCCCCCACTCCAGACTGATGCAGGAGGAGATCTTTGGGCCTCTGCTGCCCATAGTGACTGTGAGTGACATGGATGATGCCATTCACTTCATCAATGAGAGAGAGAAACCTCTGGCCCTGTACATCTTCTGCAAAGATAAGAAGGTGAGAGGAAAAAGGAGGGAAACAGTTTGTAATGTCTGAAACTCGTCTTTGTGCTTCTTATTTCATCACTTCCTGTCTCCCAAAGGCAATAAAAAGGATGATTGAGGAGACTACGAGTGGAGGAGTGACGGTCAATGACGTAATGATGCACTACACGCTCAGCTCGCTCCCGTTTGGCGGTGTGGGTAAGACTGACTCAGAGTGTGTTACAGTCTGTGTTGACTCGGATGGACTTTGTGTTTGTTTTTATCAGGCTCATGGAGCTGCTCTCCAGGTCGAAGCAGACATAAAAAAAGATCCACTTATCCGTTATGTTAATATAAATATCAATCCAAGAGAGTAATACATCTGAAACACTGAGTCACTGACACAAAAGTACTTTACAATTAAGCTGCTTTGTTGATTGATAATCAATGATTTTCATCAGGTGCATTTTAAATCTTTCATATTTGGGACTATCTAAAATCCACTTTTTTAAAAACAGATTTAAAAAAGGAAGAAATAAATTCATTGGGCTAAATGACCAGAGAGAGACACATAAAGAGAGACAAATGAAAGTCTGATGTCAGGTCTGGTACATGAGTATTACTATCACCTTGCAGTCCTCCCACAGTTGCCACATTTGTATTGACTTTAAAATGCTAGTTTTAATTGGAAACCCATGTCAAACCCTGTCTCTCCATCGTTGCGTATCCTCCAGGTCAGAGCGGCATGGGCCAGTACCACGGCAAACACACCTTCGATCAGCTAAGCCACCACAGGGCGTGTCTGGTTCGCTCTCTGGGCATGGAGAGCGTTAACCTGGCCCGGTACCCTCCTCAGAACCGCCAGCGGGCGCGTCGGGTGCGGATGGCCCTCAAGTCACCACTGATCGACATGTCCAAGAGGACGCTCGTCTGGGCCGTCGCTGCCACCATCGTCGGCTTCGGCCTGTTCATCACCCTCCTGGTCATCCTGCTCATAGCTGCAGGCCTCAACTGTACCTGCTGGTACTGGAGAGGCTTTTATAACTAGAGACACTGACACTTCTCTGCCTTTGTGTGTCCAAAGAAGAGAAAGTGCCTGTTTTATATTCAGATATTTGAAAGATAAAAAGAGGATAACCTTTATATGTAACTTTTATTTGCTGTGTGTCTTATTTTGTATCAGACAACCTTCTTGCGCAGTGACACCAAGTTGAATAAATACTGTTCAAAAACACTGTTCTTACTTCTTCAGGAAATATTAGTATAAACCCAAATCTGATGAAATCCACTCACAGTATTAAAAAGATCAAACGTGTATGTATTGTTGCTCATTTTGTTCCAGAATAAAATGATTGTTGAAATCTTACTAATTTATTCTCCTGAAAATGCTTTTTCTTCTTCAAGTAATGTTACCCTCGAGGTGTGTTTTTTAAAGGTTCCTTTAAAGAGTCCAGATACAACCAGAAAACGTGAACCCTGAGGATATTTAGTACTATGTACTTTACTTTATACAATGCTATGAGAGTTTAGCTGCTCACTTTCTGAGCTATGTGAAGGTGAAGGTTTGGAAAAGGCTGATACGGTATCAGCCAATCATGTCATCTTTTTCTTTTTCAGCTTTTATTTTTCATCATATTATAGAAGAAATAGTTTGTTCATTTTTCTCGATCAGCAGTTGCAATAATCCAAAACAATAATACAAAAAAATGAAATCAAATATATTACAAAATAAATATGCAAAATAAAGTGATTGATGACCAATAAGTAATAAACCTTCCTCACCAACAGGAAGAACAAAAAAAATGAAGAAATGACACAAACAAAAGCAACAGAAGGAAAAGAAAAACAAAAAAAAAAGAGAAACGTGCGATCGAGAAGGAGCAGTGGGAAGCACAACTGCCTCTTTGTACCATTACCTCAATAGAGCAGAGCTACAGTCTACAACACCATGAACTCAATGGCAACAATTATACAGTAGGATATCCCATGTAATATGCCCCTGTGCACATACATACCACACATACCGCTACATGAATGCAATATGCAGTGTAATCAGTTTGTGTATGTAAGTATGTCTCCATACATCCACATCCATACCTGCGTACACCTACACCTACCTACAGTGCATATAGACACCTATACATACATGCCCGCCTGTACACGGCCCTAAAAGAAACAAATAAAAACAAAACACTACACTTTGACTAATGTAGTCTTGTACTACGGAAACACTGCACATGCTCCTATGAAAGTTGCACCCCCTCATCCCTGTACCTTTTAAAGATCATCTGTTTATATTTGTTTTTAAACTTTCTGAGGTTTGAACATTGTTTAAGTTCCACATCCAGTTTGTTCCCCAGTTTTACTCCACTGCTTGACGTGGTCAATCTTTTCATAGCTGTTTGAATACTGCGGATTTTGAAATTTAGTTTATCTCTCAGATTGTACCCACCTTCTCTATCATAAAACATTATCTGTAAGTTCCTTGGTAATAAGTTGTTTCTGGCTTTGTACATGAACAGTGCTGTAAATTCAATGATGTCAGTTTGAATAATTTACATGTCAAAAACAATGAATTAGTATGATCACGAAATCCGACATTGTGAACTATTGGATTGGCTCTTTTCTGCAGTATATAAAGTGGTTTCAGTGAACCTTTATAAGTGTTTCCCCAGACGTCTGAACAGTAAACTTTTTTATTTTTTGGATATGATTTCCACTTAAAAAACAAAAACTGTGGCATGTGCAAACCTTTGTGCAGATATCACAGCTTGCAGAGACTTTCTGTAGCAGCTAAGTGTCTCTCTGTTCTTGATATACTCTCAGCCTCACTTCAGGTGCTGAGACATGTTTAGTCTGTCCTGCACACATAGCGTGTTTAAAAATCCACCCTCAGATTTTCAAGCAAAGCTTCAGCTTTTTGGATGATGAAGTCTGCTTTGGATCATGGTCCTGCAGTAGAAGCCAGCCTTCCTGAGCCACTGGCTTCAACACAACCCCACAGCAGAATATTACCACCCCCCATGCTAATATGGTAAGAAAAAAAAAAACTTGTCCAATGTTCCGGCCAGAGTTATTGGCTCTCTACAGTTACAGTATAACAGAATCATACTGTGTACAGCCACCAGATGGCTGCAGAGAGCTAAAGAAGGTAAAGCGTACAGGGACCAAATGATCAAACACTTCAAATAATGTTTATGTTACAATGTTCACGTTCACTGTTTTCTCTGTTTCGCTACAATGTAGTTATAAAATCTATTCTCATCAATGCTGAGTTAAACTGAAATTAAGAGAAGATGCAAAGTTTCATCCTGCACAGTCAAATGTGTGAGGAACTTCACCAGAGCTGCCATCTCCAACTACAGTCATGACTGTCTCCAACCACTGTTATAACACATAATGACAGATGTGTGGCAGTTAGTCAGTTCATGCTCTTTAGAGTCATTTAAGACAGCGTCCTGTTAGCATGGAGCTCTCCCTGAAATGAGATGCTCTGCTAAGCTGTGAGCTGACAGTTTTATCACTGAACAGCTCTGTGGATGTCCAGGCCTTCAGCTTGTAAACCAGCTCAGCCCCCGGCCTCAGCTCTAACAGGCCTCTTTCACTTGTTCTCAGCTCCTGGAGGCCTCAATAACTGCTGCATAATCAAAAGACTTCCCACGGGAAAACAATGGAAGTCTACATTCATGGTTTTACTTTTGGTGGTGACTTTAAATGTCCAACCAGTAAACATCTGCTCTGCCTGGTACCACACAGCGACACGAGCCGCAGCACAGTTCAGCTCTGAGGCTTGAAAAGACTCGTTCCTGAGCCACAAACCGACCAGTTCAGCAGCTCACCTGCAGTAATTACTGACTCAGTCTGTCATTAATTGGCTCTGTGAACGACACTTATTTGTGTGAATCAGGGGCGTCCATTGGCTCAGGCCAGACTGACACTGTCAGTGCTGCTGCAGCTCCTACAGGCTGCTGAACGTCAGCTGAAGGTCACAGATCACTGATCGGTCATGCTTCATGTATTTTGTTCAATGAGAGGTTGTAGGTGATAATGTGCTCACTGTTTCAGGATGTGTACATACACCTACAGACAGTTTCACCTCCCACCAAAACTAAATCTAGAACATCTACTGATCTGCTGTTTTTCTTCTGATCTGCTGCTTCATGCTTTGTTTAGACTTTGGTGCTGAAATCAGATGCTGGCTGTTTGAGAACAGAGGCATCTGATCTAAAAATGGACTGCTGGTATTTCAGTATAGCAAAACTCTGTTTCATTGAAGTTAAGAAGTGACATGCTGTTTTCAGGCACTGCTGGGCCTCCCAGTCTGCATGTTAAGCCCCATGTGTTTTCCCTTACATTCTCTGAAAGAATGTAAGTACTGTCTTATAAACCTATGTGGGTTGTGTGAATATTGATTAATCCACTCATTCATTCAGTGTTGACAGCAGCAGTACTGTACTGTACACTTCCTGGGTCCTAATTCACTCATCTGATGTCTCACATCTCATACTGTGACATACTGTCTCATTACCAACATCCCATGAATGATGCATCATTTTGATTTGAAAGAGAACATCTTTGACGTCATGACTGTGCGTACTCTGTCCGTTCAGGTCCACCTTCAGCTGGTTTGGAAGTCATTCAGCTGGACGTCAGCAGAGGGGTTTAGCTGGTCTCTGATTTTGATTAGAAGGTGATTCATTCCTCATGATTCGTCTTATGTTTAAATAATGTCAACGTGTTAGTCAAAACAGAAATATACAAGCGTGCACAAGCCGCGTCATTCATTCCGAAAATGATTAAAATGTGTTTATTTTACAGTGGAGTTTGGTGGAAGAATGCAGAGGGTCTGGGTTATGTAATCACTGAGGGGAAATGCTTCTGTTGTCTGCTTTCCTGTTTCCCTGTGACCCTGATGACCTCTGTTCAGTTCAGGGACATGCAGAGCAAACCCCCGGGGCAGCGGTGTGAAATGTGGGCGACACAGTGCAGCTGTCAGCAGCAGAGCCCTGCTGGGTCTTTGGTCCCTGGATCCTGTCCTTAATGAACCGCTGACCTCCAAACTATTGAATAAGACATTATGAAAATCATTTCCAGAACAAAATGAATGTGAGAGCTGTAACTGCTGATGCTGTTTAATATTCTATTTGAGCTTCTTATCATATGAACACTCATTAACCTTGATGTATTGACTTGAATGGGAACTTGGGGGCGCTGAATGGACCTTTTTAATGTCCTTATACTGAGCTTATTCATCATTTATCATCAATGAGTTTGTACTGTTCACATTGGCTGATATATAAACAGCAGATGTCTATGGGATGGTTACTCAGAATGACGCGGTGCCGCCCGGAGTGGGGCTCAAACCCACGACCCTGAGAGATTGAATCTACCAACTGAGCTAACCGGGCGGCCTCATTTTGTAACGTCCCATTTGATTTATAAAATGCTGACACTTCTGAGCTTCCATATGGGCAGGTTTAAATTGTGAGCAGTATCATGCTGTAGGTGAGCAGATGTACTAATTGCTTATGCTACATAACAGTAAAAAAAAAAAAAGTTCTGAAAAAGCCTCGACTCCGTCACATATTAGAATTTCACCCTTTAGTAAATCACAGCATCCTGTAATCAGTGAGTGACAGGCACTCTGCATTACTTAGGTGGTGTTGCCATGGTAACTGCTCACCCTCTGACCTTGAGATGTAGTGTGATTTCAGGCGTCCTACTCCACGGTACCATTTGCAAAGATAAATGAAGACAACGAGAACTCCACACTGACATAAACAACAAACAAGACATTCCTAAGAATCAACATGCATCAGTAGATTACGTTAGAACTTTAGTTTATCCGTTATCGTCTTTACGTCCGTATTGTCAGCCTCTCTGTTTCCATGCTTTTCCTGCTGTTTAGACCACCAGAAAGCAGTTAGGTAAAATGTATTATTATAATTATTATTGTTGTTGTTGTTGTTGTTGTTATATCAATACAAATCTTTTGTACGTTATGCTTTAATTTTCTTGTATTTATTTAGTGGTGGAGGAGGTATGCAGATCTTTTACTTAAGAAACATTAATGTAAAAATACTCCATTACAAATAAAGTGTATACATTCACAGTGTTACTTAGTATCATGGTAAATATACTTACACACAAACAATAGTAAAAACACATATCATGGGAGCAGAATGGCCTTTCTTCTGTCAGTGCAGTTATGTTTGATATACACTGGATTATCATTGATGCATTAACATGTAGGCAACATTTAAATATTGTCGCTGGGCAAGTTGGAGGTCACTCCTGATTAAATAGCTGTGTTAGTTTTTACTGAATAAATAAAGGCTTTGCATGAACGTCCATCAAACACTAAAACCATTTACTTGTACAATTGCCACTCAGTTTGCTATCTAGATACGTAATCCTCCAAAGTGCCTTTAAACAAATGCAACACTGCCTGCAATGTGTGGATTAATGCAGGGTGACACCTGCACAGACTGTCCAGTTAGTGAAGGACGTGCAGCTGTGACATCCACACTCATGGAGAGGGGTTCAGCTGATTAAGCAGAGGGAGGAGTCACTTCCTTTGTCTGCTTCAGTGGTCATGCCGAGGAAAGCTGCATAGAAAAGTGTCTGCTTGCAACAATGAGGTCCAGGCAGCTCATCGTGTTTGGCTTTGTGCTTGCATGTGTGAGGCTTAGTGATGCTCGATTCCACAGTACAAAAGTGCCAGTCTTCTGGGGGGTTGAGATGCAGAAGCCTGCAGAGGTGGGAGTGGTGCCGGCAGCAGAACTTGAGAGAAAGCACTCCAGAGCGTCTGTTCAACAAGCTGGCAGGCTCCAGCTGAAGCAGATCCCACTGACGGTCAAACCACTCTCCTGGAGGTTTCCAGAAGATCCAGTGGATCCGGTGAACAAGCCTCCTGGAAAGTTTAAACTGCGGCAGCGGGTGACGACCAACCGCGTTGCTGTGAGGTGTGGGGAAAGTCGGCTTCAGGTGGAAGTGAGTCAGGACCTGCTGGGCCTCGGCAAGCTGATAAAACCAGAGCAAATCACACTCGGTGGTTGTTCAGCCACTGACATTGATGACTTCTCTCATGTGCTCATCTTTGAATCTGAGCTGCATGGCTGTGGCAGCACACGTGTGGTATGAGGTTTTTCTTCATATAACACATTCCTATTGCACTTTTAGACAAATGTCACTTTTTAAACAGTGCTTCTTTCTCCTTAGATGACAGAGAATGCCTTGATTTATGCCTTTACACTGGTCTACAACCCTGAAGTGTTTAGCGGACCTCGTATTATCAGGAGCCAGAGTGCTGTCATTGGAGTGGAGTGCCACTACCTGATGTGAACTGAAAACTGGATCAGCCTGCAAAGAACCTGCTTAGGTTTACACAGAGACACTGAAGTAATCACATTTATGTTCAATAGCAATAAATAAAAATTTTATTATCTCAAAACACTCATTTTAAATTAGTGCACATTTATTTGCTTTGGTAGCACTGGTTTACTCAGTTTTCTCTTGTTTGAGTCAATTTTATTTACATAACACCAGATCATAACAGAAGTTACCTCAGGGAACTTTTCTTATGGAGCAGGTCTAGACTTTACTCTTTATAGTATTATCTACAAAGACCCAACATTCTACCATGAGCGGCACTTGGTGACAGTGGAGGGGAAAAACTCTCTTTTAAGAGGTAGAATTATCGTTTTCATTTTCACAATGGTAAGACATAATAAATAATAATTTTAACTGTGGGTGGTTTTGATCATAAATCCAGAATCCTGCAGATCTGGAGGCAGAAATATCTGCAGGGGGAGAGAGGAGGGGGATGAGAAAGCACAAAACTACATGAGAGAGAAGAAGCTGAGTTAGTAACAAGTGTGGGTATGAGATGGAGAGGAGAAGAGAGGAGCTCAGTGCATCATGGGACGTTCCCTGGCAGTCTAAGCCTATGGCAGACTGGTTAAAGACAAAGTCTGAGCCAGAACCAAGTATGAGTTTTATCAAAGAGGAAGGTTTTCAGCCTACTCTTAAACATGGAGAGGAACCCTGTATTTTGGGAGCACGGTGTTCTAGTGGGGTAACAGTTTAGCTAACCTATTGGTTTCATCTGGCTTCATTGATGAATATAGTTTGGTATCATCTGCGTAACAGTGGAGGTTTATGGAATGTTTCCTAATAATATTGCCTAAAGGAAACATAGATAAGGTGGACAGAAAAATAGATAAGGTGGAATAGATAACTTGTGATTTTCAAGGTGTCTTCTATGAGGCTGAACCCTTCTTCAGTGGGTGGAGAGCAGTTGACGGTAAGAACCAGTTTTGTGCCTTTTGAGAATCTAGTTGTGGAATGAGGAACTTTCAAGGCCTGGGTACATTATTGGTGTAATGCAAAAACCTTCACATTTTTTATTATGCAATAAAAGTGTTTTCTAAAAAGGAGAGTGATCTGAAGTGCTTTGATGTATAACATGATAGAATGATGATGGGGGTTTTTTTGTTTTTTTTATGCACACACCAGAAGTGAAGTGTAATTATTTCTCTTTGGTAATCAAACAAGTGATGGTGAAACATTTGGTAAGAACTTCTCAAAACTGATTGTGATCTTCCATGAAGCCACTAGGTGTTGCTTATAGTGGAAGTGTGTCAACACACATGCTAATGTTCACAGTCCATGATTTTAAATCAGCCAGGATGTTCTTGGGATTTCCCAACAAATTTAGCACAAGGACACTTTATACGTTATAAAGATGTTAGACGCTTTCACACATGGTAAATGGCATTTCACAAACGAGTGTCACCTGCAAACTGTGGCTACATTTCAGAGTTCTACAGGACTCTTGCATGTTCAGGGCTGGGTCACATGTTTGGCGTTTCTTAAGGTTGGTGAAATGTCAAAATGCACACACTTCCCATCCAGTCTGATGAAAGGATCTTGAGCTTGAGAGGGTCTGCCAGGAAGAATGAGATAAATTGCCCAAATCCAGATGTGCAAAGCTTGTAGAGACTTACCCATTAGTCTCGAAGCTGTAACTGCTGCCAAAGTGGCCTCTATAAAGTACTGAGTGAATGAAATGAAACAAATGGCATTTACCCGGCTGAAGTGCACTTCCTGCTTGTGTAGAATTTGAAAAAGTACAACTTTGTCGACCCCTCAAGGGCCAACCTAAAACCAGACACTGTGGCAGTTTTCATCAGCGTTAATTGCTTCAATAATTTTTCCAAAACTGCCATCAAAAACATATGACCATATACATTTTTGAATTCATAGTGACTTTGAATTTCTATGTGAACTCAGCCACAGTACACAGAGTTTAACACAGAGTTTAACACAGAGTTTAACACAGTAACCTCCTTTCTGTTTATCAGCTGTCTCACACTGATGCTTGTCCAGACATGGCGATTCTCTCCTGTAAGTGTGGACTATCCCACAGTGAAGTCCTGGCTTCTGTGTGACCTGTGTGGAAATCCTTCCCCCTGCTGAGGACAGTAAATACCAGTATCCAGAAGGAATGAATGATAACAATAATGTTTTTCTTTGGGCCAAGCTGTGATTGTAATTCATCCTTTATTTATGCCTCTCACTTCTTCCTGGAACGTTCCCTGCTCTCTGCTCGCTGATGTTTTATTGCTGTAAGAGCTCAGACCTTATCAAACTGTTTCATGATTTCTGGAAAATCTCATTCATGCCAAAACAGCACGCTGTTGACAAAACTCGTCACGACAACATACAGTATTTTTTACATGAGAGTTTTTCCTGCAGCGTCTTCTCTGTAAGTCATCAAGCAGCTGTTTTTTTATTGTTTTTTGTTTTTTTCATACTAGTGCTGCTCAGAACATCGGTTTTGCCTCAGTCATAATATTGGAAACTTTTGCAGTCATTTGACTCTTGTTCTTGGAGCTGCACCTTCCTCCAGTGATCACATGGCTCAAACAATGGGTTTGATTTTTATTTTCTGTTAATGTAAACAAGCCTTTCAGTGTGAGTATAGCAGCGTCTGTTGAGTGTGTGGATGTGTGCTGACTGTTTGTCTGAGTTGCTCAGGACCTGCACTGATAGTTCTCATGTGTGGACCCATTTTTGTGCATGTGCAGATTTCACAGAAAAGCCTGCCACTATACATGTAGCTATCTCATCACCACAAAACCACACATACTCTTCACACAGCATGATCATCCTACTGATGCATTTCCTAATGCCTCATAGTGGCTTCAGAAAGTATTCAGGCCCCTTCTCTTTTTGCTCTTGACTATGCTGTAGATTCATTTTAAATTAATAAATATAATAAAATTGCCTTTTTTTGGTCCATATTTACAAAAGTATCCAGATCTTCTGGGAGATCCTCTCAGGGTCCATAAGATTTGATGGGAGGCGTCTGTGAACTGCCATCTTTCAGGTCTCTCCACAGATGGTCTATGGTGTTTAAGTCTGGGCTTTGGCTGAGCCCCTCAGGGACTTGTCCTGAAGACACTCCAGTTACCCCATCCTTTGTTTGGTCTTAACAGAGGTTACACAGGATAGCTATGTTAAAGGAAGGGCGGGGTGAGAAGATGTCATCCCTGAGTTAAATATGTGGTTAGCTTAGCTTAGCTTTGAGACTGGAAGCAGGGGAACAGTTAGCCAGACACACTGTGAGAAAGTATGTCTACCAGCACCTTGTAACTTGTTGTATCTTGTTTGTGTAACAAACCTCAAATGTAGGAAGTCGTGTTGTGTAACTATTTCTTGACAAACAGCCGGGTGCAGTGATTGTACTTGACCTCTACTAAAACCTCTGCACATCACGTTACTGGGTTTTTTGTGGTCTCTCTATGTGCGTGAGGACCAGCGAGTCCTGAATGTAATTCTCCATAGCCTCATACTTAGAATGAGAGAGCTTATACAACGAGCTGCTAGGTAAAGGGGCTGTAGTCCGGGGGTCGAGGTTCAGAGAACAAATCAGGGACGAGGGTAGAATGTAGAGAATTGGTGAGGTTCATCGAGGCCACTGGGCTCTGAAAAGCTCCCCGGAGAGCCTCCTTATTCCTGCTGCTCTCAGCAGTGAGTGTGCAAAACTCAGTCTCCATTTTGGAGACACTGCAGGAGCTTTAATGGAGGAATAAAAGTCTTTTGGCTGCCTCCTTACCACAAACCAGATGGTTGAAGATTTTCTCAATTTCCTCCGTGAAACAGGAATGGGTGAAACACAGGGGTAGGTCAAAGTGATGAAAACATCCTGGATCTGCCCCTTTCACTGGATTCCCGCCAAAATTTCACAGGTCCGTCTCTGTCCCATTCCCCATCCCCTCCACCAAGTTTGGTGCAAATGGGCTGAGCAGTTTTTGTGTAATCCTGCTGACAAATACACAAACAAACCAAAAAACAGACTCAGGTGGAAATATAACCTTCATGGTGGAGGTATCTACAGTTTGTGAGTGGAGATGGAAACTTCATGCTGATCGATCATTGAGACACAGTGAAGCAGTTTGCAGCAGTCGTCATGGATTACTGTTCTGGACAAGATGCTATCTAAAGCAAACCCCTGGGCTCCGATGTCACCGTGACTTCTGATGTAAATGTGGCTTCAGCAACAGCCTGCTGTTTCATTGTGTAAATGAGCAGTTGATTTATTGGGAGGTGTTGGTATTATCAGAGTACCAGGCTGTGAACTGACATCTGGTGATGTTTGTACAGCACTGTCATGTTACTCTGCTCTTTTCAGTGTGCTCTGCTGGATTTGGTTAGGTGGTGTTGAAATCATTTACAGTGAAGCAGAATCGAAGGTCCCCTCTTGAGTTCCTTAGCAAAGATGTGGACGTAAAAGGATATAAACTATAGTGCAGAGGTAGTATAACGTGTGATATAGAACCATTTTGTCTCTATGAAGCCAAATCCTGAAATGTTTCAAAATATTTTCTGGCAAGTCATCTACCCACACCACAATACATAGTGTAGTTAAGCACTGAAAAAAGTGGCATTTGAATAACTCATACTCAGGCAACTGGGACATTGCTTCTGGAGAGAAAAATGGTGCCTTTCAAATGTCATTTTCCATGCTTTGAGCATCACAAACAAAATGTTATTCAGTAGAAATCATAAAGCATAAATCGACAGCAGTGGGTGAATCGAAATCTATATATATCATATAAAACACTGTCTGCATATCTACATGAGATTAGAGCTAAATCAGAAAGTTGTGCTTTTTTTTTTGGCTGAAAAAAAAAAGAACTGCTAAGTTGGATGTCAAGGCGATTACAGAAAAACAGTATAGCCTATGTGCGTGCACATGTGTGTATTTGCATCCATTGTCAGTTAACGGAACATATCAAGCCCCTGTTCAAATTTGCCATGTTTGCACTGGACATAGATTTCAGCCTGGAGTATTGATTGGTTTGGAAGTTCACCATTGTTTACCATCTGTCAAAGCTGTGAGTGATTGCAGTCTTTGCAGACCGATGTTGCCTCTGTTAGTCATCTCTACTCATTAGTGCACTGATCTGCTCAGATTAACGTTGTTGGACAAACAGCGTAACATCCATTATTTCCTGGGGTAGGAATTTTCCATGTTTCCATTAGCTGCCCTGATGTCACACGTTATCAGAGTAAATACATTTGTCATTTTGCAGGTCTAATTGTGAACGTTTACCTGAAAGTCAGTTTCCCTTCCTTTACATCTACCACTGCAAAACTGATGAGACATACTCCAGGTAAATAGTTTATTAGGTAAACTTTGCTAGAACTAATGCAGCCTAATGCAATCAGGGACAATTTGGGGTTCAGTAACTTGCCTAAGGGAAGCCAGGGATCAAACCACCAACCTTCTGAGTAGAGCCACAGCAACTGTGTCTGTGTGCAGACTCACACAGCTGCTGGCATGTCTGTAGACTCTTAGTCTAGTTTAATCTCTTTCAATACAAAATGAGAACAGAGTCGGGGACATCTGAGTTCCAACCTTACGTAAACTTTCACCAAAGCAAACGGTCATATGAATCATTTGTTGTATAAATTAGAATTTTAATCACGCTACTGTTTTCAGGTTAGCAAAGTTTTGTTTTATTTTTATTATCATCATTATTATTATTCTTATTTTTTAAAAGAGCATTGAGATCTCCAGGAACCAGGAAATTAATGTAAATGATGGAGATTCTTAATTCAGTCTCTGAGTAAAACAGCTGCTGAACCCAGGGGCTTATTTTTGGCCCCGGGGCCGCTTTGCAGGCCAATGCTATGTGGCCATATGTCAAGTAATTCTCAAAGAAATCTTCTCAGTTTTGCTTCTTATTTAATCTAACTTCTCTTTATCAGTTCATCTTATGGTAAAGTGTGTAGCTGGGTAGGTTTGGTGTGTGTGAATTTAAGGTCTAAGGTTTTTATTTCTGTGTGTATTTTCCTACTTACATATGAACAAGCAGACAGTGGAGAAACAGGTGAATCTGATTCATTTAAAAACAAGACTTTAAGACTTTAAGGCCTGATGTTGGCATCCTGTGTGGTAACTGCCAGCGACAGCTGTAGGCGACGACAATGAGGCCGCTGCAAGCGTTGCCTTGTTGTCATGGCAACCAGCATAACACAAATTCAGACTGACGGATTTACAAGCTTATATTCTGTCATGATTTCTACACTGGAGAGCCAGCGGTTGTTTTGTGTGTGGGTTGGGCTGTGTGTGGGATAGATTTAAAAATATTACTGCTCCTTTATTTTTGGAGGATTGGCTGCTGAAATCAGGACATGTGCAGAACATCTCAGAGGTGAATCAGGAACTGTGTGTTCTGCTAAGAGAAACTCGGTGCACTCCGCACACATTCAGGTGCGTACCATATGTCCTGTCCTCAGAGCTGAGAAAACAATCACCTGGCGAGCGTTCATCCCTGTGCTATTTATATTAACAACCAGAAAGGTAATACAGTGCTATATATATTCATGATTCTGTATCTACATCTGTCTTATCAGGTATATGAACAAGCATCACAGCAGTTCCATACATCCTTAGATTCTAGGTAATTTATCAAATCAGTAGACAACAAAAATAGGAACACAAAGATTCACACAGCACGTTGCCAAATAACTTTGACTTTGCACCAGCAGTGTCAACCTAACAAACAACTGCATGTTGTTTTGCAAGACTTCTCTTCAGTAACACCCATACTGTGCATGCTGTGCTATAGCACTATTGGAGTTCTAAAAAAAGTGGTGCAGTTCCTCTAATTGCCCTTGTTTGCTGAAACAAAAAAAAGGATGAATAAGATGACTGAATTAAAGAAAAGCTTTAGTCAGAGTTTCTTGAAGTCAATCAACCTTTTCCACAAAAGGGTATTATCTTTGTGGTTAATTCTAATTCCTTAATGTGCACCTTGGTGATTCCCTTAAGAAAATATATGTATATATGCATGCTTTCACTTGATTTTCCACTCTGCTTCAGATACATGTTGGATTCATATTCTATGCAGACTGTAATGTAAATAATTATAATCATGACAGCTTTTGGTTCTGTGCTCTGTTTCCC
>JBBMJY010000026.1:24617910-24637207 GCA_037833715.1 Toxotes lorentzi
CTTGCCACTGTCGCCTTAAGTGCTGATCTGGGGTCAGACTCTGGGTCTCTGTGAAGCGCTTTGAGACAATTTTGATTATGGAAGAAGCTATATAAATAAAATTGAATTGAATTAAATTGATTGTCCTTCCTGATTTTGAATCTTGGATGGTTGGATGGCCAAAAAAAAAAAAGAAAAGCAGCAGGCTGAACACTCAAATTCTCAAAACAAGTTATACAGAGACATTATGTATCAAGCCAACTGACCTTAGTTAGGATGTGACCTGCAAAGACTGGGGTTGTGGAGCAGGTTCACAAAGCAGACCTGAGGAATAATACCCTGCCTGTCTGAATATATGTACGGCGGGTATTTTTGTACCTCCAGCTGTTTGTCCTCTGCTATCACTGCACACCCACAGTCAGTGACTCACACAGAGGCATTACACACTTTATTAATTTCTTTGTTTACTGTACTCTAGACGTTTGTGAGTCTGCAGAGGGCTGGTTTTTCTGAGTGTGCTGGCTCGCACACCGCTCTGAATCATTGTGCTGTCATATTTTCCCAGCTCTCTGTCTGTCCTCCCGCTTCGCTTATTTCCTGTCAGGGAACAGTTATGACAGTTAGCAAAGCCTCTGCACGGTTTGGAATCTCTCGCTCTTTCTCTTTTTCAATAGGAGTTCAGTCAAAGTTCAGATGTGTGGAGAGGGAAAAATGTCTCCCCACACGCCTCGTCACATTTTTTCCCAGTCTTACCTCCGGACACTGCAACAGTTCCATTGCATTGTTGCTTAACTTAGCTGCTTACAGGTGCAGATAAGTGTTCTGGAAACATGCGTACTGGTGCAGAAACTCTGGGATAATAGCAGAGGCTATCTTGTCATCTTTCTGTGCCGGTCAGAGGTGCAGCATGTTCTCAGCACAAGTTTCCACGTCAGTGTTGGGTAATATTTCGTAATATTTCGACATGTGGAACTTGTCTACCAGCTGAGAGTGCTTTGTTTCTGGGCAGGTCAATCGAAGGATTCACAGTCTGGCAGGGACTGGAGCATCATCACCAAAGATCTGACTCACCGTCCACCAGCTGCTTGCAGGATTATTTTGGTTCTTGTTTCAGCTTCCCCAAAGTAAATTTCAAAGAATCTTGATAAAGTGGAAAAAGCAGATGAGTCACCAGCTCTTAAGGGATGGCCTGAGCTCCGGGGGTTGTGATGGAGGTTGAAGGGAAGTTTCATTGAGAATGACACAATGACAACAGCAGCATATTTAGCAGTAGTGGAATATACGATGAATTCTCAAATATTGGCCTGTATTCAACAAGGTCCTTATTTGGAACAGACCTTGGCAGCTGTAGCTCAGGAGGTAGAGTGGATCCACTAATCAGAAGGTTGGGGGTTTGATGCCGGGCTCTTCTAGGCTGCACGTGGAACTGTCCCTGGGCAAGATACTGAACCCCATCAGTGTGTGAATGTGTGTGTTAGTAAAGGCTTTTAACTCTTTAGAGACAGGTCTTTATTCCCGGTTTCCTCTGTTCCCCACTAAATGCAAACTCAAAACTTCCTCCATGTTAACCTGCCTTGATAAATTCAGCATTAATTACAGAATGAAACTAGTATTTCTCAGACCAACAGACTACGACGTGACTCTGCGCTGATGGAATCAGTGATGCTGGAATGTCCATGATACTGAATTTATCCCAGCTGACATTTGAGTCACAGACAGTCACTGCAATGTCAGTTTTTAGATGAGAATTCACAGTGATAACAACCATTGCTCTGCTAAACGAGTTATGGCTCAGCTGAAATGGGCTGACTCTGTTCTGAGGTCCAGCATGAGGGAAACTGTCACAGACAGAAAATATGACGACCATACATGTATTAAGGGAACTGTGTTCCAAGATGTCACCTCATTCATTCCAATACAAGCTGATCAAAAATAACTTCAGCTTTTCAAATTCTAATTGGACCTGATTGCTTAAATTTGGACTTTGAAGTCATATTAAACTGTGATACTCACAAATGTAGCGATGGTTAAACAGCTGTTCCTGAAAAGATACAGAGCAGGGCAGCTTGAGGATATGTAAAAAAAAAAAAAAAAAAAAAGGAATGAATGAATTCACTTTGGATATCATCTACTGAAATATCAGCATATGCCTGTGTAGAAAAAGAATAAACCCACACTGTAGTTAGAGCTCTATATCCTGCTGGTTGTCTGCAGCAAACAACAGTGATCAAGTCTAGAAATCCAATATCAAAGACTACAGAAGAAAATGTCCTAGCAGCAGTAAAATCTCCACCCCCTCACCTCTAGCTTCCATCGGCCTTGGCTATCAGTTACTGCAGCGTCAACCGAAGGCTGTGATCAGTTGTGGCCCTGCCAAACATGATGAGCCCGTCTGGGCGGCGTATAGGACTTTCTATAGCCCCCACTCAGAAAGTGGACTTGGAAGCAGAATCTCTGACACGGCACAATCAGAAGGTCCTTATTGCAGGAGTCTATCGTTCTGATTGAGCTCAAGTTTCACCAATGAGGCACCAGCCGGGGGCCAGAGCTCTCCAGGGCATTAGCAAAGTGGGAAGGAAATACAATAAAGTGTCAAGACCAATTAAACTATAAATGCATTAAGTCCAGCTCCCCGGTTACTAGCTGATTTGCAGCAAAAGGATTCTAGGAAAGTTGATGCCAGTCATTTTGCATAATGTGAAAATGTTGCAAGAGTTTGCTTTCTGGGTCAACATACTGGACATAAATTCTGGTGCATCAGACTCCACCCGGGGGCCATTACGGCCATTAATTCACCTCTCTGTGGAAGGTCCAAGACATGGAAGGAAAGGAGTGATGTTTTAATGGAGTGCAGCATTGGTATGATTCAGCAGTGTGCTTCATCACTCCCATCAGCCATTAGCCATTACTGTAACATTTTAAAATTTTAACACGTAAGTAAACATGCCGGCACGTCGTAAATGACAAAAGAAATCCACATAAATATGAGTTGCTGGCTTCCAGTATTACTCTCAACTGATAGTGGATCAATGATTGGCTTGTTTACATATTGGCTCTGAGTGAAGTAATGTTTATCTGCTGATAAATGACCTTGGTGGAGGTTCTCTATAATCCCAGATCAAGGATATGGGAGAAAACTTCTGATATTGGGAACGGTTCCATAATGTACCTATTATATGAGTGTTATCTGTAAAAGGTCATTAGACTCACTTTTGCTTTTAGATGTATTTGGACAACAGGTCCAAGGGCCCAGTTCATTGGAAGCATACTGAAGCTTTAGTCTTCATTCTCTAAGTTGGACATTGAACAAACATCCCATCATGCTCTGTGGCGTGTATAAAGTGCTGAGTAGGCCCAGTTGATTCTGATGTTGAATCAACGTGAAAGACGTCAGCAAATGCATTAGTGCGATATGAAAGGAAAACCGGTCCCAAGCACCTCAGAAACACATTAGCTGACGATACAGTTATTTAAGATGGCATTGTCCTGACCTCCAGCACCACTATAAGGAATCTGAGTTAACTTTAACCAGGATGTGTTGTTCAACTCTCACATAAAACAAACTTCAAGGACTGCCTTATTTCACCTACGTAACGCTACAATCAGACACATCCTGTCTCAAAAAGATGCAGAAAATCTTGTCTATGCTTTTGTTACTCCTAGGTTGGATTATTGTAATTCTTTATTACTCCCAGAATGCAGGTTTACTTCTGGTTCCTAGAGTCTCCAAAAGTAGAATGGGAGGCAGATCCTTCAGCTCTCAGGCTCCTCTACTGTGGAACCATCTACCAGTTTGGGTCTGGGAGGCAGATCCCCTCTCCATGTTTAAGAGGTGGCTGAAAACTTTCCTCTTTGATTAAACTTCAATAAACCAGAGCAGTAAGACTGAACTGAAATGGTACACCTACAGAACAGTGAGCTGACAGACACTAAATGAGTCTTGAGATCTCAAACAAAATGCAAAGTTAGGTATAACTGTCTGTGGGTTTGTCACTACGGAGGAGCGCTGTCACATTCCACACAGCCATTTGATACATAGTTAATATAAAAATATTGATTAGTGAAGTCTTAATTAACTCCATGCTTCTGGCTAACAAACCTTGTTCTTTTGTACAGTAAACAAAGTCGACATCTGTTGGATACTGACATGATATGCATTGCTAGCTGGACTAGGAAAGATCATAATGCGCTGCACTAGCTTACATTCTGTACTGTAAACTGCACAGCTATAGAGCATGAAACTGACTCACTGAACATTATTTTCCAACCACATGTTTCTTAGCTGCGAGTTTAGGAAGGTGAATTTGTGAATGTGCTAATTCTCTGTGGTCTTGAAACTTGGACACATTGCACAGTGCTCTTACTAACATTGCTCTCACATTTGCTCTTACTAACGGCATTTCACCCTCTGCTGCCATGAGACTTACATATTTGTCCTATTTATGTGTGTGACCTGACGGAAGCAAAAGATATTAGCTTCAGCGGTGATGGTCATTCCTCGGAATATGAATGTGCATCATTATGAAATCATTTGCTGGCACTTGCAGGCCTGTTTTACTCAGACAATGAATTAAAAATCTCCATCAATCACATTACTGTCCTGCTTCCCAGAGGCCTCTCTGCTCAGCCAAGGATAACTTTAGTTCACATCATTCCATCCACGACTGTTGAAGAAGCTGAGGAGTACTATGATTAACTGATGTACAACAGATGTTTTCCCCAAACCTCAGCCTTCCAAACTAACTTCACTGAGTACAGTAGTAAGAGAAAGTATGCGAACCCTTTGGAATTACTTTATTAACTGGTCATAAAATATGATTTGATCTTCATCTAAGTCACATTTATAGACAAACACACTGTGCTTCAGCTAATAACAAACACACATTTATAATCTTTTTTTTTTTTTGTTGAACACACCCATTAAACAACGTTCAGGAGGAATTTGGGCCGTTTCTCCAACATATTCTCAGGGCATCTGGTGTGAACGGCTCTCTGATCTCATAGCACCTCTATTGGATTAAAGTGTGGACTGGGTTTTCTTTGTTTGAATTTATTACCTAAATGTTTAGGGTCATTGAGCTGCTGTATCACCCAGCCTCTGCTGAGCTTCAGCTGGTAACAGCCACCCTGATGTTTTCCTCTAAGATACCTGGTTAAACTTGGGAATTCATTTGCTCTCTGGCAAACTTCAGACATGCAGTGATGTTTTTGCTGGAGAGCAGAAGCTGAGTAAGACTCATGAACAGAGATATTAACCAGCTCCAACGATTCCTGTTACTCTGGGCCTCATCTTTACCTCTTGGAGCATTCTGTGCTGTGTTTTTGGCATCATCTTAGCTGGGCACCCACTTCTGAGGAGAGTAGCCACAGAACTAATTTGTCCCTCTTTACGTAAAGTTCTGAATATTCAAACTCTTTGAGATGTTAATTTCACTCATTTTAATCATTTACAAAAATGTAGATCATTTTAGTTAAATTTCAGTCATTTGATTTTTGTTAGTTTTTGAAATTTTGGTCTACTTTTTTTTTTTATCAGTGATGCTGAAATCTCTTCATCAAGTCCCTGACTAGATTAAATGGCAGCTCATTCTTGTCATCCATTTTTTCATTTTTACGTCCTCTAGGCATTTTGAGGTCACAGCTGTCGCCACCATTGTGTACAGTTGCCATGGTTACAGGTGTCTGTTGTGAACGGTTGTGATGTGTCCATATCACTCTGCTCTGCAGTAATACTCAGACCACTTAGCATTTCCAAACGCTCTAATCTCATCTAGTACAGCTGTGGTTGCAGTATCTCAGCATCAGTGCAGCTGCCTGTGCTGTTCATTGCAGAGCAATCAGAAGCTGGATTCACACATTTTTCACTAAAATAGTGTTCATCCTCTGTTTAAGTTTGAGAGGAGAAGCTATATTGTCAGATAACATCATAATGTGACATTTCTTCAACATTGTCTCCACATCCACAGCACTTGATAGTTACCTCAGCTGGACTTGTTTGTAGATGCTGCCTGCAGTTTTGTAGTTTTTCTAGTCCAGGTTTACCAACTCCTGACTCCAATTAGCTTTTGTTGACATCATTAACAGAGGAGTTCACACTCTTTCTTTCACCCAGAATCTTTGAATGGTGTCTTCAGTATGGACAAGGACATTGCAATGATTTGTCTTAGTTAAAATAAAATATTTGATCTAAAGATCTGATCATATTTTAAGACAATTTTTACATAAATACAGGTAATTCCAAAGGGTTTGCATGCTCAACACAGTTTTTTATTAGGGACACAATAAGGACAGAGTGGGACTGGACAGCCAGTGAGCCGTGGGAATAACCCTCCCGGGAACAGGAAAACTGGTGAGGCACTGAGTCCAGCTGGATACCGGCAGCAGGTGCAGATCAAACCGTGGCATGCACAAAAACAATAATGAATTCCAGGAAGATGAGAATGAGTAAAAAACACTGAGTAGCACAGAGAGTAAATATCCACTGTGGGTGAGCTGACAAACTGGTGAGGAATGGAGTGAAGAACTGGTCCTTATATGCAGAAGCTTTGGAGGCGAGTTGATGATGAAATGGGTCACAGGTGTGCAGGAGAATTGGCGGGAATAGAATCTGGGTCACCACGCCCCAAGCTGGAGCACACACACAAACACACACACAGGTAAACAAGAATGTAGCTTTGGCTACGTGAAGGGCACGCTGCTGATGTGATGCAAAATCAACCAGTATGAACACAATGTTTCACACACAGAGTGCTCTAATGTGGTCTTCCAATTCCACAGTCCACTCTACTAAGCAAAAAAGTCTGCACTGGTGGTATGTTTTACTTGTTTTATAATCGATGTGCTGACACTTTTAGATTTGGTAGGGTTTGAAAGCCAGACAGCTTTACACTCTACCACAACACCAAAAGAACTGTTGTAAACAACACAAGGACGTGATCTACATCTGCAGAGGGCTGAACCAGCTCTAATGTTTGTTGTGCTGCCAGCAGCTTTACAAGTTTAAAACCTCATGCACAGAGGCTTGATACCCAAGATGGTGTCAGAGGCGCTTCTCTGTGATGCAGGGTTCGTGAGTGACAGACACATTAGAGGACATATGCTCTTATCGCAGTCATTGCCAGTGAGTGGAGTATCACTCCTATGGGCTAATAAGAAGAAGCATTAGGGTGCTTTCTCCAGTGTTCATGGTGAGAGAAGGCTGGGAGCTCTTCAAACAAAATCAGCTTCAAGTAATGCAAGAAAGAAGCAGGCTGACTCTGTGGTGTTTTCTCAGGCATTTATTAAAAATATCTGCTGTTCAGTACATGATCGAAAAGCACCTCAGCTGCTCTGTATATGGCTTTCCTTAAACACTGTAAAGTGATTGATATTGACCTCAGTCAACGCACAGTGATAATGTGAAGTCATCCATCAAAGATCTGGCAGAGTAATTTATACTGGACTTAAGGGTTCAGGATTACAGTGAGGATGGTGCTGTTGTTGTTGCGTCGGCCCCTGTTAACTATATAATATGGATCATTGGTTACGCATTATATGGATCACTGGTTCAGTTGAGGGGGTGGGTGGACAATGATGACACACTGACTGATCATTTTTGAGACACTGGTTCCTACCCCCGTTTTCAAATCACAGCACCACAGGGTGCCTTTGACTCTGACATAAACTCTTTTTTAGTATTGTTTGTTTCCAGTTTACCTTTATCAATGACCACGATCTTTCCTAAAACCAGTTTCAGTTACCTAAACTTAGCCAAGCCTAAACCATAAAGGTAACAGATCAGCAAACACTCAGATCATTCATAATCACTGCTATGAAATTAAACAAGTTAAACATTTTAACTCATACATGCTGTATGAGTATCGGTGACAAACTCAGTGTGTGTTTGTGACAGACAGCAAACAGCATGTTAACATTTTTTTTCACAGCAGTGTTAATTGTGTGTTAATTCCTTGCCACTCATACTGTTGTTTTTTTGTTTTTTTTTTTGATACACACAGATGATTTCTTTCAACCTTTGGAGCTAACTTTGTGTAAATTAAGGGTTTTACAGGCATTAAAGGGTACATTACAGTGATTACATATGTTCTCCTGTATTAAATCAACAGTGCTGTGTATTGGTTGAAACGTTCCAGCAGCTTGCACACGCTGGCCAGTGGCCTCGCTCTAATTAGTGATGTCAAAGCAATGTCAAAGTGCTTTCTCTCTAACTGTCGGGTAACCCACCTGCTGTGATGGCACAGATTGACTGGGGTGTGGCAAGTAGTGTAACCTCCTCAAAAATGAACACTGTGTAAACCTGTGTTTTTCCTTTAACAATAACATTAACAGTTTCTTAGCTGTAAAATTAAACTCTTTTATTTTTTTATTTATTTTGAATACAGTGACAAAAAAAAAATGTCATGACCCGAAGCAAATCCCACTGACCTGGGCCTAAATTCAGACTTTTTGTCTCCCTGCTGCCTGAGACTGGAAGTAACGCTGATTGAATCTCTTTGTCTTCCTCCATCGTCCCCTGGAATGCAAACAGCTTGGCAACAAAAAACGTTTTTGCCTTGCATGCATGCCACTTCACCTTGTTAGATTTTGAATAGTTGGAAATCGAGGCCAAGAGCTCCTTTTCTCATTCTTTGGCTTTCTTTTCTGGCAGGGGTTGAAAAGCTGTTGACTAATCAGCACAGATGCACTGCTGCTAATTGGGAAGCAGCCGGAGGGAGCAGGTTGTTTGGGATGGAAAAGCCTCAGGGGCTCTGAAGCACAACTTTAGACATGCTACATTGGTCAAAAAGCTCTGTGTTTGACCTTTCTTTTTTTTTCTTTGAAAGTTTCACAATTCAAGGGGAAGTGAAACCATTATGCCATTTGGCATTTGCATTAGAGGAGATACATAAAGATAAACATTTTATACCTCAAACATAACTTAATGGGAAGCAGCCTAAAGGGAATTATGTTTAGTCACCCATTCTGCTGCAATTATACCACAAGAAATATAATCTATCTGACATATTCTCTCTGATATTAAACTAGTTGGAATCAGGGGTGGGAGTAACAATTTCTATTTACTCTCATTATTGTGTAATTGTCTCTTTTGGGGTACTTTTTTTTTTTTAAATCTCAACTATCTTACTTCACCACATTGAAAGTCATAGTTTCAGAGTAATCTCAATATTCACATGATGAAGTACTGATAAACCATGCAATGGAACCAAATGAGCAGCTACAGCAGAGAAGAAGCTGCTGGTATCTGTGGCTGAGACTCTCAGCTGAGATTCCAGTAAAGATACCTGATTATGTTTGCTGATTGTTTGGGTGCATGAGGGCTGAGCTGTGCTGAGCTGTCCATGCATTGTGTGCAAAACTGTTTCATATGTGTACTTTCATATGTGTTTGTGACTGTAGTTGTTGTGGATTCTATATTGTAAGATGGAACTTCCATCTGTCAAGTAACAGAACTTGAAAACAATTTTCCAGTACTCCCTCCACCCTGACTGGATTTAAGGAGGTGTGCTCTTTGAAGAAACACTTACTGCAGGTGTGGACTGGCTATCAGGAAGTTTAGGAATTTTCCCATCTTGTAAGAGTGGGTCTTTCCCCATCCCTGACATTTCATAGCCTATATACAGAAATTCAATAGGTCAGCAGTAACATAGCTGGTGCAATCCAAAACAGTTAACAGTTGCCATCACAACTGAAAGTATCAGGCAGTTGGGGAGTTAGCATATTAGAGTATAGTACTTATTGCAATAACAAGGATAGGCAGTGAAAACCCATGGCCTCTGGTGCTTTGCACTAGAAAGTCAATATAGTAAATATTATACCTGCTAAACATCAGTATGTTAGCATTTAGTAAGTACAACCTGACAGAGCTGTTAATTTACATGAATATATATTACTATGAAATCAGTGAAACCAATATAAACATATCGTTATTATATCCTTCTGTATAGTGTAGTGTGTTGTGGGCTGTTCACTGCGGTTGTAGAGATTCTTAATTCTCTGCTAACGAGACATGTTGATCAAGTCTGTCAGGTCACCACTACTCAGTTGAGTGTCGCTGCCAATTAACATTTTTTCCTGTCTGCAACAACAACAGAGCTGAGACACACTTCACATGATATTTGCTCCATGACTGTTACAGTGTTAATGGTTTGGAAAATTGCAAATTGCAGCAATGACAAAAGATTTATATCTCTGTGTAGAGAGAAATGAGTTTCCACTATTAAAGAAAAAAATAAAAACACGAGTCATTGATCTTGATCTGTTCAGGATGCAAAGATAAAAAAGGCTTTTATTGTGCTGATATCCTATTTTGGCAAAACACAACACTGAACTGACCATGAGCTTTCATGAGCTAAATCTGAGTTAGAGCAGTGTTTGAAGTGGCAAACCAGGATATCACTGAAAAGTCCATTTTTATTATCAACATTTTTTCTTTTCTTTCTTTCACATCTGGCGGACATGGAGGTTAAAACACTGTATGATTTCATTGTTGAAGAACTGCACTTGCATTTCTGGTACTGAATCATCCTGTGGTCGCATGCAGTGCTGTGATGGAGCTAATTTCAAAATAAAATCATTATTTGCACATTATTTACAGGGAAATCTGTTTTTAAGCCTTTTATATCTGAAGTAGAATAAAGTGTGTGGAAATAGAATAGTTCACTCTGGCTACAGTAAACACAGAGGGAAAAAAAGACACATTTGACTTACATTTAGAGAAGTGCAGCGTTGCATGCTGACACAGATACACTCAGGACGAGGCCAGTAAATTACTCTGTCGATCAACGTTACATTCTTTCAAGAAAACACAGGCGGATCCTTCTCTGAGGTTAATAAAGCTCAGATGAACACAGCAACTCATGGGGCCATCTCATGCCATCCAAACCACTAGTCAGAAAATTACACTTAAAAGTTTTCCATGTTCATCTTGAAGATAAACTTTTAACTTTTTTTTTTTTTTTTTTTAAATCAGGTTGTTTGTTGTTTGTTATGACCCTGGAAAAGTCAGACGTTGCCTTGACATTGGATGGATGGAATTAGCTATTGGTCAGATGATGTCTGGGGATGAAAGACACTGAAATACAAGTAGTCCACTTGAAACATTCTCTAGTTGCCTGTATCATGCTTCAGCGGGTTCAGCTGCCTGTCAGGTTTGTTCACATAATCAAAGAATACCTGCATCCAGTAAAGATTATGTTGTGACGCCAAGATCATTCACTCCACCCACACAGATAAGCAACAATTTTGGTGCACAGATGAGAAAATCCGTTATGTTGGTGTTGTATAATATCTTTGCAGTAACCTAGTAACCCAATATCTTTGGGTTACTAGGTTTGTCAATAGAGGTGGGCTGCAGAGGCTTTGCAGGCCACTTACTCTGTAAAGCCCTCAATCAGCTGGGCATTACAGGAGTGGCCAAGAAGAGAATCAATCCGCAAGTGAAGCAGCGCAGAAGGCTACCAGGTGGGTTTGGATCAAGAGGGCTGGGTCGCCTGAGTCACTTCAATGATGATGCGTTGCAGCGCATCCAGAACATGTATCTTACATACTGACGTTATGACGCAGAAGATAATCAAAGTAACTCTGGGATGTATTTGGATGCTAACTTGATATCTAAAAAGATAGAATGGAAACAAAACATTCTGCATTTGATGAAAGGTTAACATGTAAATTCATATTTGAAGGAGCAAAGCTCAAGATATTTCCTTAGCACTCGCTGTAAAGATATGAAATGCTTTCAGAACCATTGACAGGACACAAAAATTATGAAGATTAATGAAATGAATCTTCTAATCTGACTCTGGGTTTGATTAAAAACAAATGATGGGCTGTTGGTTTTATATATTTACATTTTAATCTTTTAGTTTCCAGTTGTTTTCATGGAACATTGCACTGAAGCTTGGTTTAAGTCAACTAGAAACTATGGCTGGTTTTCTTCATTAACACTAGCCTCTGTTCTATAAGTGATTTCTTACTTCAGCTCTGTGACCTTTGCACCTCCTCCCAGAGGAGATGGGCATTGTTGGACACCAAACATTTCCTCTCATTTTCTCCTAACTCCCATCCGTTCTCACACTTCACCAGGCCCTTGAGTAAATGTCTCTGGGGAGTGCATTGTGGAAGTAGCTATTTTTGCCTTCACCAGCCTCTGTAGCCTCTCAGTGAATAATATATAGTTATACCACCTTGAATGTGAGGAATCTCAGATTCATATGAAGAACTCAGCAGTGGTGTAATGGCCTGCTGTGCTGCCCACAACTCAAAGGACTGCAGGTCAGCATTTATTTCCACAGTGTGCATGGGCACTGCTCTGCTATAAATTAGTCTCCTGGGAAAAATGAGTGTTGGCCAAACCATACTGTCACATCAAACCACTCGATGTTGTTTCAATCAACACCGAATAGCACTAAGCATCTTATTTAGTAGTATAAAGGTGTCAGCTGTCCATTGAATATCCATCAATTTGGTCAGGACAGATCAATATATGATAAAAAATTTAAATAAATATCAGATATCTAGTCATCTGATATGATGGAGGTTCCTGTTTGACCATAGCTGCAATCAAGGTCCTCTATGTTATTTTTCACTGATGTTTATTAATGTTCTGAATGATTGTATTTTTATAATATAAATACAACGGGTTGTACATGGGGTTGTGGGTTGTAATGACATGTGAGGCTTAAAATGCTACTGTGGAATTACAGAAGTAATTCCTCAGAAAACACAGAATGCTTTTCATTTTTTTTTGGGTGGGGGGGCAGAAACAGTCAGAGTCAAACCCCCACATTGTTCAGACCCTGATGTTTGGTCTCAGTTTTCTCTGTGCCTTCTCATATCAGTTCACATGCACTTTTGAACCCTGATGGAGATGCTGAGTGCTGGTCTCTGTTGAGTGTTCACTGTGACTGGAACCAGAGCATCCACAATAATGGCATCATTGATCACAGGCCATCTTTTCTCTGTCGCTGCGTCCATTGCCATGAGAAATATTTCTGAAACAGAAAAGCAATCTCTAACTTGGTGAGAGGCTTGATCTGCCCTCCCCATTACCCTCTGAAGCCTGATGTGCTTTTAGTCCCTGCTGCCTCAGTCTTTCTCTGACCTTCAGGCAGAGATAACAGTGTTTACTTGCCAAGGGGCTGCTGTCTCCAAGATGGGAGACAGCAGCTGCTTCACTTACCAATTTGATATCAAAGAGACATTACAATTCATGTAATGGACTGACACAATTCCTACATGGAGAACTGCTATACAGTGCATTTATGAGTCCGTTTTCTAATAACTGAAGTATGAAATGCGTATACATTTCAGTGTGGTATTAGTCCAGACAGATTCCAGAACATGAAAACTCTTCCTTGTAGTTTTAGACTCCAATTTTGTCTCTGTTGACCTACCTTGTATCTTCTGATGTGTGATTATTTGCCTTGGAAGTGATAGAGCAATGGTCTGCTGTTGGTCCACTTTCTGTTGCATGAAAAGATTCGTTCTCAAGATAAAGAAAGATCATGTATCCTGGAGATGAAAAAAAAACTTCCTTTTCAGTTGAAGAGGAGACAGAAACAATGCATAACTTAAAGCTCAGCTTGTGAACTTGTCTTGCCACAAGGCAAGATATGTGTAATATATAGAATTAACATATATGTAACTTCTGACATGACTGTATTCATACAATCAGACTGGATGTACACCTTAGAAAAGATAAGAGGGTACACAAGTTATATTATAATTAACTTTACTGGTCACTGTTCATAATTCTTACATAACCAGTGTGTATGTATCACCACTGCGTTGTTTTTCTGTATCTGCTGTTTTCATTTATATACTTTGACAACACAGATGTGATTGGAACAAGTGTGCAGTACCAGCTGGGAAGCTTTCCCCTGGAGCCCCAAAACTCCAAGGGCCTTCAAGGCTCCAGATTAACTGTGTGTCACCTGGTTTGCACTAATTTAATGGAAAATATGTTTTGTAATATGCACCATTGAAAATCATATCAAAGGACATGATAGGGTTTCATCAGAGACACATCAGCTTCATTAAAACACTAGAGTTTCTCAAGTTCACATAGGTGGAGATGGGAACAAAATCGCGTGTACACAGAGATAAAACCATTCAGTGCAGTGAGCAAGCTAAACGTTTTACACTGCAAGGGTAAGGCTCTTGATCTGTAATACATATGTCTTGTAATTGTTGCCAATTGCCAACACAAAAATCAAGCAAAGAAATCTAAAATCGAAACATGAAAATGATTTAGAAGCTATGTAAATTCAAAGCAGAGTGCAAAAAGGGTTTCATTTCCCTCTTCTTTCCTGGTGTGTATACAAATATACTGGTAAAGGCAACCAACAACATGCTGTGGCATTCCTCACTGTTCTAAAGAAAATGTCACATTTTTGGTGTAATGGTTGGTAATGCAGTGACTTTGAGTACACAGCTGAATAATACTGCATTTAGATAATTACTCGTTTTAAAATCAATATGTACAGGAGTGATTGTTTAATTGGTGCCTACTTAGTGAACCTGAATGTACTGTGCTTTTAAATCTGCTGTAGTTACGCCCAGCACCGTGTGGACCAATCAGCAGCTCTGAAAGACAACCCTGAAATATGGACCAATCACAACTCGTGTTTCACCAACCAGTAAAGCAGTAAGTTGTAGCAGTCTGCTTCTTATCGCCTTCAGTCTACCCAGTGCAACAAGCTCGCCCTCTACGCGACTGATACAGTGTGTGCGCACAGAAAATGTCCGGAAAGTTACTCTAGAGGACGGCACGACTGTCCGGACCTTAGCGCTGGATTCAGTGGAAGTTTTCTGACCGACAGAAGCCGAGTCTCCAGCGCTGTATCCGCAGCGTTAGGTAGGTGTTTTTTTTTTTTTTTGGCGCTGTGGTGGTGTTGCAATGTCCCCCTTCTCCTCTCCTCTCTTCTCCTTCCCTTTAGCCCAGGAGCTGCGACAATTAAAGACACATTTTGGCAGGGGGTTGTTCAAAAACCGGGATTCGTCGTTGACCGATATTCAACACAGCTGCCTTTTCCTTTCTAACACGGGTTACATAATTGGTACTGTTTGGCATGTTAGCTTATGAAGACTGGAAAACGACCGTGGCTTTTATAATGACACACGAATGAAGCCCATGTCAAATGAATGCATTTCGTCGGGGATGTATGTTGACAGTAGCTCCGCTTCGTACCGCCCTCAGGGGAACGACGCGCTGAAATGAATCACTAATGTTTCGTTGGTAATCGACAAACGTAGCTAGGCTGAAAATAACCGAAGACATTTTACGAATCTTAAGAAGCAACTCTTCCGCTGGTCCTCCGGCTGGGTCACCAGTCAGTGCACATCTCAGTGAAATTCAACTTAAAAAAACATGTCCTCAGTCCTGTTCTTTACCGGCCTTTTCTATCCAGAATAGGCAGTTCTGGGTGTAATATAGACCACTTCGACCGAAATCAAAGGTTCAGGTTTGACGTACATTTAATAATAATAATGATAATGATAATAACAATTATAATAATAGTGTATTAAAAGCACCTTTGGTTCATTGAACAAACATCTAGCACAGTGGTATAGATTGATAATTAATAGATGATTAATGCCGAATTGAACAGAAGACCTTAACATTAACGAAGGCTTCTAATCAAATCAAATCAAACTTTATTAATATAGGATCTTTGGTGCAAAGTTGCAGTGCAATTACCACAACACTAAGAAGGGGAAGATAATATAAGAAATAAGAGACATGGTAGAATAGATCAGTGAAGCATAGAAGAGTGAAGATCAAAATAAAATATAATAATAATTAGAAGAGATTAAGAAATGCTAAGCTAATAAGGTATGTCTCAGGACTTCTGTTAAAGGTTTTTACAGATTGTCTTGCCCTCAGTTCCTGTAGCAGCCTGTTCCAGATTCCAGGACCAGAGACGCAATATGCCACCTCCCCCGTATTTCACTGTACTCACCCGGGGACAGCAAAAAGGCCAGAATTAGAGGACCTGAGTGATCTAGAGGGAATACACATTAAAAGCACGTCTCACAAGTGTTCAGGTGCTAGTCCTTTGAGTGATTTGAACACCAATGTACGGATTTTAAAATCTGATCTAAAACTGACATGTTATCAGTGAGGGGGACCTCAGGGACAGGTGAGATGTGTGCTCTCCTTCTGGTTTTGATCAGTACACATGCTGCTGCATCCTGACTGATCTGTAGCTTGTTTGTAGCTTTGTCAGGTAGACCAGAAAAGGGAGCACCTCAGTAATCACGCCTGCTAGTGATAAAGGCATGCATAAGTCTCTCAATATCTGCCTGGGAGAGAAATACCTGCACCTCAGCAATATTACTAAGGTGATGAAACACATTTTTAGTGACATTACTGATGTTAGATTCAAATCCAAATTCAAATCAGGGTCTACAAGCATGACCAGATTTTTTGAAAGGGCCTTGGCACGTTTGTGGCAGAGACAGTGGCTTGGTATGAAGTGTGCTCTTTTGCTGATGAGTGAGGCATCATTTAATTGCAGTATTTTAAATATAGTTTGGTTTGAGGTTGCCTATAACATTAGTAGATAATGGAATGTGTTGGGGTTACATATGAAAGTGTTCTGGCCTGTGAGTGCAGATAGGGTTGGGGAAAAAAAAGGATGCAAAGTAGTGTGCACTATATGTTTAGATGAGGATGTATTGGTGACATATTGCAGTTCCACACATTGGGGAAAAAATGGTTATGTCCTTGGCTGGCTCCTTTCAGATACCCAACAAATCTTGCACTTTATCCTGCCGTGGCCCAGTGAGACATGGTCTCCATAAAATGCACTTTACTTTTCCATCATTTTCACACAGTTATGTTATTGTTTACCACTGCTGTTTTCCAGGTTGTTGAGTGACATGATTATCTCCATCTCCTATTCCCCTCCATTGCTTATTGCATGTCACATTAGGGAGGAAATATAGGATTTGTTTTAGTAGACCTAAAACTAAAAGATGACAATTTAAACTGCAGGCTTATAAGGGTGAATGTTTATTAGAAAGTTCTTTGTAGCAGTCTTCAAAAGCTGAAAAAAACAATTTACAGTGGCCAGTGAGGGGCATAGACTACCAGTGTCTTGGTAGCCAGGAGCACATCTGCTGTGTGCAGGTGGTCTGTGGTGGTGGAGGGGGGGGGCTTAAGTCCAGTTGAATTCAAAGTATTTCTCAGTGCTGGCTCCTCTCAGTGTGTCGGCTTCCACAGCTGCAGGGTTGGATCACTTGGATTCCAGCTCACTTATACTCTCATTTCCTTGTCTGAAAAGAACACCCACTGCTGCATTACAATTATTACATTCAGTCAAACTGCTGCCTTACCGCTGAGGAGAGCCAGGGTTTCAACTGCAGGGCATGGCCCATATTTATGAAGTTCCTCCAAAAAGTGCCGGCTCTTCAAGGCCTTACTGATGCAGGGCCGCACATTCATCAGAGCTCTCAGAATAGTAATGCTGGTGGCAGGGATGTCAATAAGATCCACTGTACCTCTTGTTCTCACTGTGAAATGTGTGATTGATGGATCACAGTTTGTTCACAAGTTGTGGCTGAGGACAGAGCCTTCACTCGTGAATTTGCCTGCAGCTGCAAAGTTGACAGCTTGCTCATCACTAGTGTTTCTGCTTCTTCATGGCCTCTCTTAATGTTAGAGCACCAATGAAATGGCATTAAAATCACATTGATGGGGAAACAAGAAAACATGTCTGCCCATAAGCAATGTCCAGAAACGGTTGCTCTCTGAGCCAGCAAGTTTAGTGACCACCCACACACTGGTCAGGTTTCCATGGTGACTTGATGTGTCTCCATAGGAAAAGAATGGGCCTGTTATAGAGTAGTGGATCAGGAGGCAGCTGCTGTTTCTAGAAGTGTTCTCCCCATTCTCTGTTCCCTTTTCAGTTTTTTTTTTTTCAAAATTGATCCTTATTGTTACTGAGCATACGACTCTCCCAGGTAATGTAATGATCCTATATATTATCCTCATGTTAAAGCCACCAGTTTTATTTGTTTCTCAGAAATCATGTTTTGTCATTTTGGTATGGCAGACTGCTCTAAGGCCCAAGGCCTGAAGTTTGGTGAGTCTTAACAGTGTTTAAGCTAAGATTCTTTTCAGCACCTGTGGGGGGTGGGTGGAGCTTGCAGAGTGAAACCTCAACATTTCATAAAAAATCATCTTATATTTCCCCCGTTATCTAAGGATCATGCCACTGTAAGCTAATTTTTACAAAACAGTCTGCTGGCGATTCTCCAAAGCACACCCTGCTGGGGTTTGTTTCACTGTAGTTTGAAAATGATCTTCCAGAGATTCGAGATTTGCTCAGTTTAGGTAATCTATCAGTGAATATGGTATCACATTGGCATTTATGTTTTTTCCATATTTCCTGTGATGCATTACCTATCTCAAGCAGGTTTCAAGTCCCATAAAGTGTTAATATAACAACAAATCACAACAGAAGTTATCTCAGCACACTTTTCATAAAGAGTATGTCTAGACTGTACTCTTTATAGTATGATTTACTGAGATCTAACATTTCCCCATGAGCAGTACTTGGCGACAGTGGCAAGGAAAAACTCCTTCATCCACACTGCCTATCTGAATGACTGGAAAACACAATTCAGTAGGATTTTGAAATAATCAGCAGTAAAGTATGTAGGATTATCTCTAATAACTCTTGGTTAAAAATCAGTAAAGGTGCTATTTGTGAGTATTTGCTAGTCATACACAACCAATTAGCATTAACAGCTGTTTACTTACCAGGCTAGAAGAAACGTTTCAAATGAGTTTAGCATCAAACTCTATTTCTATCTTTTCTTTTGCTGCTGAACATGGTTTCTGGCTCTCTGGGCAGCGCTACTTCTTCATCCTCTCATGTTGTAAGAGCAGACTGGACGCTACAGTTACTCACCATCGCCTCATGAGCTTACAAAGGGGTATCACTAGGACGAGACGGGCCTGGGCTAGCGCTTTAGCATGCTAACACAGTACACAGGCATTTGTGACGTGATGTCAAAACTGTTACTGCTGTGGTTAATTTCTGAACGTTTGTTTTAAACAGAAATACTCACAAATAGCACCTTTAAACATCAGTATGGTCCTGGAGGAGTCCGAATAAAAACAGTCTCCAGAGCAACGCTCCTACACCGACAGCCCAGGTTGTGTTGCACTGCCTTACAAATTGTATTCATACTAGTTGACTAAAGGCTGCCCACTCAGTTCACAGATCCATCTCTTCCTAACACACACACACACACACACACACACACACACACACACACACACACACACACACACACACACACACACACA
>JBBMJY010000026.1:24637307-24652231 GCA_037833715.1 Toxotes lorentzi
CACACACACACACACACACACACACACACACACACACACACACACACACACACACACACACACACACATATTCATACACACAACACACACACACACTGTCTAGTCACAGGCAGATTTACTCCCCAGTGTTTCTCAGCCAGTCACTTTACTGATTAGTGATGTGTCATTCATGGTTTACAGCCCCTGCATTGTGGTAGTGAGTTTTCGATTCCTTCGTTGTCAGGTGCACCAGCTGAAGCTGATTTACCAGAGAGTTGCATTGCTTTAACCAGGGATATTGAAATTGATTGTGCAAAATGCTCTGAGCCAGTAACATATTCACATACATGTGGTGCAGGTCTGCTGTGGTTTGAGGTGTGAATACTTCCTGTGCGAACTACATGTGTGCTGTTGTCAGAAACAGGGAGATGTGGGTTCGTTGAAGGTGAGTAGTTTTTGGAGTAAAGGATCGACAGTTTATCCAGTTCATCATATAAGAAGGTAGATGGTTCTCCTGTTACAGCGTGGTGACATATAACACATCCACAACTTTAAAGGTCAGAACATACTCGAGCAGACACACTTCAGTCTACTAGAGGGCCTGTACTTCAAAATATGAAGTAGACCTCAGAGTCTTGCTTGTTTTGCTGTGGTTTGGGAGATGACGGACTTTCAAATTAACATTCAAATTGACTTCACTTTTCCAAGCAGACACAAAAAAGCTAATTTTGGGCAGAAAAAGTTTTATCATACAAGATGGGCGTAGCTGCTAATTTTAAAAGCTAGCTGCATCATGCAGTGCAGGTATTCCTCCAGTGTTTTGCAAGCCTTGCAGTCTGCGTGGCCTAAGTTGACCCCCTTCCAGGTCTAGGCATCAGGGACTTTATTTTAAATGTATTTTAAGATGTTTTTTTAAACTACAGACACAGTGAGGTGACTTGATCGGACGGCTGTTATTTCTCTAGGCTGGCCGTGCTGGACCTGTACTGTACCTTTTTAAGTATAATGTTAACACTTTTGGTTCCAGTGTTTTGTTTCAAACCTGGTTTCTGGCAGAAAGTCGTATCAGCCAACGCATGATCAGTTGCATCAATCAGTTGTTTGATGTGCAGGGTCCCACAATGTGTTACTGAGTCTTGGGAGGCTCGCTTTTTTCTGTAGATCTGCTGAGATGCTTACGCGCACTTTCATAAAAGAATTCCTGCATCAGTAGAGAGCAGCATAGATTGAAAGTCCCACCCAGATTATTTCTAGATTCTAGTTTCTTTTCAGGAATTTTTGTATGAAAAGTGATGTTTTCATGGCTTTGAAAACTCAGCTCTGCTTCCTGCTTCCCTCTGCAGGCCCTACAGTCCTGTGTGCCTCTCCATCCAGAATCTCAGCCAAACTCTGAGCTTTTTTTTCTTCTTCCTTTTTACCACAATTGTCACTTCATATAATTAGTACAAGCCGTCGGATGAGATCCATGTTTATTTTGGTACGAGAACACGTGGTGATTGGTGTTCTCACAGGATTTCAGGGGTTGTCTTTTGCCAGAACTCCAGTTTTTACTGACCAGTGGTTCACTGTGTATTTACTAAGTCAAAGATTTATCCTCCTTCCAGACTGTCAGAGACTAAAAAAAAATCTGTGTAAGTTGGTGGAAACCGCCTCAGTGTGGTTTGTTCAGGCTTTGAAGGTTTTGGCTCGTCTTCAGGTCTGCCCCAAGCTCAAGTTAAATGGGGAAATACTACTAGCAAAAGTTGAGTGACTTGTTACTTTAACAGTGGCTACATACAGATATTTTATCACATACACTACAAACTACAGTTCCTTTAAATGTGCTGTTAAAGTATCAATAGTTCTGTGGTTCTTCATTTAATAAATGTTTGCCCTTTACAGTCTGAGAGACTAATGCCAGTGGCCTGTTTGTGCTGCTGAGTCAGTTTCCAAAGAGGTACTTAAAACAAGGCAGAACTTAAAACAACGTAGTGAGAGGTTTTAGCGAAGGCTGACCTTTCAACTTGGCACAAGTCCTCCTGTTGTTCCGTCCTTTTCAATGTACCTGCGTGTAATGTGATATCACAGTCCAGCATAAGGCATGTTCACCTACATAAGTGAGTTTTTTTAATTTAGATCTGTTAAAATAAGGTGTTTAAATAACCTTTATGGCACCGAACAAGTGAATCTAATTTCACTCCCTGCAGCTATTGAGTCTCTGTCCCTCCCAACAGTAGCCATGTATTAAGCAGCAGAAAGTCACACAGCTGGGTAAGTTTGCACTCAGCATTATGACTTTATTCCATCTGGAACGAGTCTTCTCCCTGCCACACAGCCTATAGCTGGAGGTTGTTGATCATTGCATGTGATTTATGACAGCGCCTGAGGGGCAGAGGTCATAGGTGGGGTTATGGCCACAGTCTTGCTGATGGACCTTGCAGTTTAGTGGAAGCTGAAGAATGCGCCAGATCAGAGATCCGATTTCAAACTTAATGAACAGCGATTCATTTGTCAGGAAGAGGATGACAGGTGGAGACCAGGGGTGCACAAACATGGCTGCAGTTATGACATCCAACTCTCTAACATTGTAAGCTAGGCTCCTATTATGATTCCAAATTATTTTCCAGTTTGAGTTATGGGTATTGGTAACATATTGTATGTTGCCAATTTTTGAAAGCTGAAAGTGTAGCTGCGGCTGTGATCATTTTCCAGAGTTGTGAAACTGTTTTGCAGTGTTTCGTGGTCTGGTAAGTCTTTCTTCTGCTCAGACTGGATTTCCTTGATTGTATCTCAGATCGTATCTTTCACCAAAACCTTCAACAACATGTCACCAACAAACCCGAAAAATATTTACCCGTAGAACGGACAGAAGTTTGGAGCTGTCTCTGAAGTGGAAGAAATGAAGAGCCGGCATATCAGTCAGCTTTATGTGGTTTCTTCTGCCAACATACAAGCAGCTCCACTATCCCTGCTGCTGCTGCTGCCATGACGGATGGCATCACGTATAATCAAATAGAGTGAAATGGAAATGAATTCAGTGTGTGCTGCAGATGGCTGTGTTTGGTCACAAGGCTTGTTTTGAATATTGGAGGCCTTTTTATACACGCAGCAGACGCTTTAATAAAAATAAGTTATGGCAGAGAATTAACACAGTCATGCACAACTAAGGCCAATGTAGAACTAGGTTGCTGATGCCATGATTTTGGAGAAAACAGGAAGAGAAAGTTATAAATTCAGTGATACAACTTATTGAGTGATTATGTTTTAAAGTTTACTTTTATAACATTTGTTTATTTTGAATCCCTCCAGTCTTTCAGAAGAGGTGACAGAGGCTACAGACTGACTGGTCAGCTCCTGACTGTGTTTGACAGATTGCTGACATCAACTGATTTTTTTTTTTCCCTGTGTGTGCCACGACAGAGCAAACATGTAATGGAAGAATATTTGGAGAATTTATGAATTTTAAGTGAGAGGAAACCGAGCAGAATCCTGGAGTCGTTCTCTTCTTTTTCTCTTTCTATCACTGCAGTGCCGTGTTATTAAGTGTTGATGTGGTTCGGTTTCACCGTTGCTCCGTGGAGAGCGGCCTCAGCCTCAGCCTCTGCTGCTTTCCCCCCTAACAGATCAATGGGAAAAATATCCTGCAAGGAGGATACAGTGTCAGTAACAGGAGAAAAGAGCCTCAATTAATTTAGCACAAACACATTTCTTCCCAAGTGCAAGGTGTAACATGACACCGCTTTGAATCTCAACCACAGTTTATTAGGCAGGCCTTCATAAGGCTTCACCTCTGAATGAACTGTATATACAGACTTTTAGGTTCTTTATAGCTTTTTATTTTCAGATTCCCTAGTTTTAGGAAAAAAGAATTAAAATAAAAAAACAAAATAGCCAAACTTCTTGCCATTGTCAGTACAGTTCTGGGCCCAGTCTGTTTGGTGGTTCACGTTGTTTCCTTAGACTTGTTGTTCAAACCAGCCTCACATAGACGGTATAATGTTGTGATATTTTCCTATTATACAAAAGAATGTTTTGCTTTGCTTGCTCACTGATTCTTTTCACGTATTTACTGATTTTAATCACATTCAACATTTATATTCAGATAGTTATTTTGCAACTACTTGTGTTTAGACTTTAAAACTTTTGACATCTGAGAACTTTGGTATCAGTACCATCAGTAACCAGCACCAGTATGAAATTCCAAAGGACACCCACACATACATTCGAGTGGCCACACTTTGGTGCCAGAATCAAGGAGAAAAAAAAAAAAAATCATACAAAATCAGAAATAATCTGAAGAGGCAGAAATGGCACCGTCTCCACTGACAGTGCTGAGTTTAAACAGGGAACAGAGTCCAGTGATGACCCTGGTTTGACCTCGATGTGTGATGTTTTTCAGGGCTGGGAAGAGACTGCAGTGGTTTGTACTAAATAGGACAGGCCTCAACAAACCAACCGCATGCTGTCGTGTGCAGATAGTTGGACTGGTCATGGTTGTATTAAACATGCAGTTGTGGTGCAGTGGAAGGTAAATAAGTAGAACTTTGAGGTACTTGTACTTTATCTGAGTGTTTCCACTTTATGATACTTTATGCTTGTATTCCACTACATTTCAGAGGGAAGTGTTGCACTTTTTACTCCACCACATTCATCAGACAGCTCTGGTTTTAAGTTACTTTAAGGAATAATATTTGAAATCAAAAACACAAGCTTCTAAAATGCACCTGCTTTTTAAGAGATTAAAGTAGTTGTTCCTTTCTCGTAACCCTTTGCAACAAAGACTTCTTGTTATGTTTTCAGATGTCTGTGAGGCGTTGGAGACATTTCCTCTCTAAAGTTCTCAGATGGTTTTGTTTACATAACTGTTTAAGGCCCAAAAGAGGAAAAAGATAAAAAAAAAAACATTCCTGAAAAATAAAATACAAATGTCTGCATCAGGACTTTGTTTTTTCTTCTTTCCTCTCCCATTAATCATCTCATGACCCTTCAGATTTATCTTGAGACCCTTTGCAGGGGCCCAACACCTGGTTTGGGAAAATAATTAACTGTATATAAAGTAGTTAAAGCTACCTCAAGAAGCTACAGCAGTAGTGCTGCTGAAGCACTGATGAGTCTGTAACACAGATCATTTTGGGCAAGTCGGACCAAATTCCACCTCCTGGTATCAGGTGTGGTTTTAGTAAAACTGAGTGCTCTTTGTCCTTGACTTTGTTGTTACTGTCCTGATATGATTCCAGAGGTTGAGCAGGTTAACAATAGAAACTTGCACACTAATCATGGAACTGAAAATGATTGGATGTCAGTGTGCGATTTTTTTTTTCACAGTCGGACAGTATTTCAAATCATGGTAAAGGAAAGTAAAGCATGTCCGTGGATTTTTCTGATTGTTATTCTCAGTCAGACTACATTTTAATGTTAAGCACGCGTGCAGCTTGTTGTTCATAAGGTGTACTGTAGCCTGTAGTTTGTCTGTACTTTGCTTTACCCTGATTGGCCTGTGGTTATACCAGTGACTCATCTGTTGTTCTCACATTCCACCTCTGCGTTTCTCACCTTTCGTCTTCTGTCTTTCTCACCATCTTTCATGCTCACCTGCTGCGCCTCCTTTCATTTCCTGCGAAGCTCTATCTCTTCTGCTTACCGCCATAGATGATCATAGTCGATCACTTATTTAGTATACTGTGTTTGTTGTTTGTTTGTTTGCCTGTATCTTTCTGTGCAGCCGCTGTTTCCGGACAGTCTTCCTTGAAAACAAGATATTATATAAGGTTCAGTGTGACTTAGATGGAGTGCATTCAGCTTCCCATACTGATACCACCTAACTGTTAAAAATGAATCAGGAGGTAGGCATTCCCTTTAAGGCCATCTGCATCAGCCTTGGGAAAACAGCAGGCCACTCTTGTACTCTCACTAGTCAACTAGAGGTGTTTGACAGCCAGGCATGCTTTGTGACTTCCCCTTCCTTTTAACACTGAATCACTAGGAAGAGATGTGACAGAGATGTGAGTTTGCATGGGTGAGCTGAAAGAAAAGACAAAGCCTGATGGCAGGAAAAGAAAGAAATAAACATTATCAGATGCTTCGCTGTGAGAACGTTTCTACAGTATTTACTTATTTTCCACATTCCCCAGTCACGGTTCAGAGGGAATACTTGAAGCATTTATCCGCAGCTTACACAGGCAGGCAAATGCAAATGCTTGCATTAATGCTTTGTTGTAAAAGGCTCCTAACTTGTGTAACTGTGAGTTAACAGTCAACTGATGTTTGCTTAAAAGCAACAACCGCTCATTAGGCTCGAGCAACCCAGTGAGCAAAAGTTGGCAACATGGTGTCAGAGGGGAAACAGATGGTCGAATCATACCAGCATTGGCCTGTCTTGGTCTGGACTGATCTGACCTGCCAACAGCTAATATTTTTGGCCAAAATCAGCATCCTTCAATTTAAACAAAAGTATTCAGCGATTCTCCAGGGATTTGAACTTGTTGGGGAGGGAATAACCTCTTGAATGCCATTTAGATGATGAAATTCTCATATCGTTATAGAGGTGGTGATGGATGTAATGGCTTTGTGATATTTAGCAAATGCTCTTCTTGAATTTCTGTGGTGCTTTCACCATCCAAACTTGCAGTCTTGAGATATTTTGAGAATTAGTCAGCCATTTCTTCACTTATATTTCTCATACCCCCATCTTTTAGCCAGTGTGCGGTTTCGTCAGGGCTGGGCACAGATGGAAACAGTTGATTTCTGCATTTGTCAGCGGTAGATGTCGCCAGCCAAAGATGTACTCATAAGACAGAAAAACATTTCTAAACATAGCTGTATGTGACGACCTTGGATCTTCATGTATCTTCAGACTTATAAATATACCTCCAGGACATATTTGCTGGGAACAGAACAAAGTCAGTGATTAAAACTTCATGAGTAGAACAAAGCAGATGACAGTGTCTCGCGTCATTCTGTGGTGCTCTGCTCAGGCTAACACACATCCCACCGATCCCTCAGACCATGAAGGGGGTAGCGGTACAGGATTCATTGCTCTGCTGTGATGAACAGCAGCCCCTCACATAGTGACGAAGTGGAGTCCCTGTTGTGGCACTGCTGACAGAGCCTGTTAACCATCATGCTCATGATGATGTGGAATGTGTGTAAACAGACAGAGGAGCAAATAAGGTGACCCCCTTTGGCAAGAGACAGTCTTTCTATTCTTGATTTAGGAATGTTTGAGCCACTTTTCCTGCAGATCATGTCACGTTTTTAGGCTGTTCTCCATGTTCAGGTCAGGGGGCTGTGACGGCCGTTCCAAAAGGTCTTTGAGGTCTTCTTTTGGATCATTGTCTGCTTTGGATTATTGCCAGCTTCCTTTCAGTTGCTTTTGCTCGACTGCAGAACATTTGCATCCAGAATGACCCATGATTGTGTATCAACACAGCACAGAGGTGCACGACCACTCCTGTGTCAGCTAGACCTTCCTGCAGCTCCTCTGCAGTCATATGTGGGTTTGGCTTTGTCTTTCTGTCATTGTGATGTTCTCAGATGTTGTCTTGACTTCCACAGTTCCCCTTAACTGACATTTTTTAATGATATATCAGACTGCTTTGTAGGCACTTTGGTCCAGACTAAATGATCTCAACAACTGTTTGCCAGATTGCCATAAGATTTGTACACTCGTGGTCCCTGGAGGATGAATCATATTGACTGTATTATTGCCACTGTGAGGTTGAGTAGTAGTAAAATATTTTGGATGGATTCTAATGACATCTAGTACAAACATTTAATACTGATCCATTAACTTTTCATTTAATGCCACCATCAGGTTTCAATTTTTAATTAGTCCAATATTTGCTTTATGACTAAACTAATAACATTCCCATCTGCCTCAGCTGTACTCTGTTTGGAGCTAATTAGCTAATGTTGGTATGTTAACACACTAAACTAAGATGGAAAACATGGTAGGCATTATACTTGATAAATATTAGCATGTTAACATTATTAGTGTTAACATGGTAGCGGGGTGGCATTAGCATTTAGCACAAAGCACCAGTGTGCCTAAGTAAAGCTGCTTAGAGCTAGAACTTTGAGTTACTTTTATTTTGAAAATGAGGATGCATCCCTGCTTGTAACATTCTCCAATCATCCCACCCCTTAATTTATATTGTGTGTATTGTTTAGGCATTCAGTGTGGACAGCAAAGTAAGAATTTCATTGCACAGGGAAACATGTTTCCTCACATGACAATAAACACTTGACCTTTTATTATCACAGCTATACTTTCCCTGTCTTAAGTCTTTGAAATGCATGTTCTCACATGTATAAAGCTGAGGAAAGTTACCCCCTCCAGGACAGATCATGTTTCTCTTAGCTCCTATCCTGATTACAGAAACCAGTTTTAATAAGGTTATAGATTACTTACTACCTGCTACTATTTCCAACATTTTTTTTTATTAAGGTTAGGTTAAGCTAATAATAAACTCACTCCAGGCTGAACATGTAGTTTGCAAGTGAGGCACTGCAGTGCACTGGCCTCCTCTCATCCGTGGACTTGATGTGCGGGAAATGTGTGTGTGTGTGTGTGTGTGTGTGTGTGTGTGTGTGTATAGTTGTGTTTGCGTGTGTGTGTGTATACTATAGAGGCCTGAGGCTAAATGTCAGAAGATGTATGTGCTACAGAGAATCAAAGCCAGCGTGATGTAGAAAGATGAAAAATAGAACCATCCTTGGTTAAATGCGCAGATTTGTTGTTCTGCAGCCTCTCGTCAGGCGATCATCTTAGTCATTCATCTTTCTGTGGGCATTGAATTCTTTGGAATAACTCTCCATAAAATGTCTATAACACAGAGTTTATTTCATTTTTCTGGTGGCAACTCCATTGTCATGATTGTGTTTGAAGAAGTTCTCTGTCAACTTTGTGATTCAGGGCTCTCTTCAGAGTGCAATTGCACAGTAATGTTGGCTTAGAATCAAAAAGCCTGTCAGTTAACCAGAACGTGGTGATTATTCTTCTTGACATTTTTTTTTCCTCTGTAGATTTGCTGTGAGATGCTTTTGATGTGCATAGAGTAATGACAGTGTCTCTGTGCCTAACATCTGTTACATGTCATTTAAAAAACCTGGTACAATGAAATGGTGCATTTGATTAGGTTTTGTCGTTAAGTTAACTTAGCTCAGTGAATGTTACACTGGTGTATAATCAGAACTAACTCTGTCTTTTGTGTTTTTGTGCCACAATCCAGGCCTCATGGAGCAGGGAACTAGACGCCTGCTGTGCACCAGGGAGCTTGATCCATGCCTGGTTCCCAGCAAACAACCATAAAAGGGTGGGAACCTTAATTACCCCTCAGTTCCTTTTTTCCCATCCCTCCCCCTAAATTGCCCTTGTGGTAGTATTGTTCTGGACTGTCTGTGGCCTGCAACATGTTTGGCAAGTTGAAACAGAACCTGCTGGTGGCCTGTCTGGTCATCAGCTCGGTCACGGTCTTCTACCTGGGCCGCCACGCCATGGAGTGCCACCACCGCATTGAGGAGCGCAGCCATCTAGGCGGAATCCTGCCTTTGTCAGCGCTGGGTGGCAGCATGCGGACCACCTTACGGACAGGCCAGAACCTCAGCACACCTTTCGTTTACAACAAAGACATGCCACTCATCTTCATCGGCGGCGTGCCCCGCAGCGGGACCACGCTAATGCGAGCAATGCTGGATGCCCACCCAGAAGTACGCTGTGGCGAGGAAACCCGCGTCATCCCACGCATCCTGGCCATGAAGCAGATGTGGAGTCGCTCAGGCCGGGAGAAGATGCGCCTGGATGAGGCAGGCGTGACAGATGAGGTGCTGGACGCCGCCATGCAGGCCTTCCTGCTGGAAATTATTGTCAAACACGGTGAGCCTGCCAACTTCCTGTGCAACAAGGACCCTTTTGCACTGAAGTCGCTCGCTTACCTGGCCAAAATCTTTCCCCATGCCAAGTTTGTACTCATGATTCGTGATGGGCGGGCGTCAGTCCACTCCATGATCTCACGGAAGGTGACCATTGCTGGCTTCGATCTGGGCAGCTACCGGGACTGCCTGACCAAGTGGAATCGGGCCATAGAGACCATGTACACTCAGTGCCTGGAGGCGGCTGATAAATGCCTACCAGTGCACTACGAACAGTTGGTCCTCCATCCTGAGAAATGGATGAGGACGCTGCTGAAATTCCTTGACATTCCTTGGAATGATGCTGTCCTCCACCACGAGGAGCTAATTGGGAAAGCTGGAGGAGTGTCCCTCTCCAAGTAAGTAATGACAACTGACAACTCCTTCATTAACTTTTTCCTTTCCCTAGCCCAAAAACTCCAAGTCTTTGAGAGGCGTGAGTATAGTTTGATATAAGTTACAGTGGTGCCTGTGGACCTTGTCCATGTCTTATGATTTTGCTCATAGTTTGAATCTTCGCACATCATCAGTGGTCCTGTTTAATCAGATGGATACTGTAGACTGAAGTGGTTGAGTTTAGTTGAACTTGTTGTTTCTTCACTGGCACTGCAACTGTTTTAATTGTTGTCACAGAGTAAAACATCACTCTGGCCATTGTGACTGCGTCTTTGTTTATAGCTCTTGGAGAGACTTGTCCATGTCCTTACATCCAGACAGAACTCTTTCATTTAATTACAACATAGGCCTGTGTGACGCCTTTCAGGAATAGATTTCCTCTTTAAAGCAGTTCCCTCAAACTGAAATGGCTCCATTGTTTTCGTGTTGGTTCTTGTTTATTGTATTAGGTTTGAGGAGACTACCTTATAATGTGGGGGTCAATGGACTATTCCAAATAATCTTATTCGCACAAAATGGCAGCGTCCTCACCGGTGACTATAAGAGGGAAAGTCAACATTACATTCTTAAACAGCATATCAAACGACAACTGATCAGATTCTAAAATTAGTCATGGGTGACAGATTAAGGGCTAACATTGGGGGCCGTCTCCCTGCTTGCCCGGCTTTATGTATCCAATTTGACCCTCATAATGAGGCAGAGGCTTCACTTTAACCACATTCTTCCTCTGTAGTGGCAGATTCATTAAATAGCTCATTGCAGTGGTGGTTAAAGAAATTTTTGCTGTTGTAAGAAGCTGTGATTTCTGTCAGGCTCACAAGCTCCACATGGTAAGCGGTGCCTGCTGTATATCCCATTCCCTTGGACACGGGAATGCCTTCGTAGCTTTTTACTACAGCCTGGGGGGGGGGGGTAAGTAGGCATCAGCTATTAACCTGAAGAGAAATGACAGATAGGTAAGCAGGGTGTCAAGTCGTAATAAAGGATCACTTTCTATATAACCTCAGCTCCTGTAAGCCTTAGAAAGCATGTCCCTCTGGCCTTGAAATATATTATGTTTTCACAAGCCTCCAGACATTACATTACATCTGGAAATTAAACATCCCACTGCTGAGCGCAGCCAGGAACCTACTCATTAGGGACTTAAAACACATGAGATTATGTTTGCACTACTGTACTGTGGGCAGCTTTTCCTAATGGCCCTGCCTGGTGTCAGAGATGTTTTGGTTTCAGTGATTTGGAAGGTCGGCCCCTGGAAGCTGTTGAGGAAAGGCTGAAGAGGTGCAACCCCTTTCCTTGCCTCTGTCTGCCCCCCACCCCTGCCCTCCCCTTTGCTACCACCCTCTTCCTGCCACGTAGAACACGCTCCATAGCCTCTGGAGATGATCTAGGCTGCATTTTTTTTTTTATTGTCTGCATATGAGAACAGTCATGGTTTCTCTTAAAAAGCTTAGCATCCATTGAGCAGCTTTTTCTTTCTCTAAATGCCTTTTGCCTTAGTGCACACTTTATGAACGAGTCCCACCACCACTGTAGTAAGAAGGTGGGGGTGGATTTCCTTCCTCTGATTGAAAATAATTTGAAGAACAAAGAGGCAGCAGAGATGATAATGTCAGCAGTTAAGATCAAGCATGGACGAGGTTTTCCAGAAGTGTTCAGTGGTAGGACAGAGTTACAGTAGCTTATGTTTGCAACAACGAACTATTTCTGTTGACAATTTATAGAGGAACATTACTTTTCTAGCCCCTCTCCAGTGACGTCAGAGCTCTGGGATTTTCTCTCAAGGACTCTTCAGCAGTGCTGGTATTTGCTGACACATGTGCTCGAACCTACTTGTCCCAGTTGAAGCATGGACTTCTTAACCCTGAACTCCTTACTGCACAAAGAAGAGACTGACCAGAGACTTAAAGCTGTTCATACATACCAACATCTAGACAATGAGGCTTCAGCACATAAACATTAAATCCATTCAGCTCACAATAACCAGTTTCCTGAGCTCTGAGTTTAAATATTGGCCTCTAACCTGGGAACAGTTGCTATGTGTTACTCTTATGGTTATGTACCTTTGTGAGGTCATGGGAAAAGGGACCAAAGATCGAGTTAGACAAGGTGACTGTAGCTGTATCCACAGATACCACAAATGTAGTAAAACGCTGGATTTAAAGCGTTCATCCCTTTTCAGAACTGTATTTGAGATCTGTTTAGTTCTTTCTTGTCACAGGCCAACTCACACTAAGTGTTTCAAAGAACCAGACTATGGAAACACTCTGTTCCTTGTTTATCACCAAATGCTCTAATCCAGTCTTGAAAGGTTTAACAAGAAATATAACTCAGCAGTCAGTGTGTGACAGGTGAGCATGTTCAGTCGCAAAGTACAGAAGAGGTTTATGGTTACATTTTTTTTTTTACACAACCTGTGATGCTTGTAGTCACAACCCGCCCAGTTAAATACCCACAAGCATCAGTTCAGTCAATGATTACTCATCATTTGATGTGGCTGCTTATATCTAATATTTGAAAAGACATCTAGTCTTTTCAAATATTTAATCATATTACTGAGCTCATGTGAACACAGTTCAATCTAATCTGTTTTTTACCAACCAGTGGACATTGTCTTTGTTCGATCAGGGGTACAGGTAAATGATTGGTATTGACTGGTTCATTGAACTGAAGGTTTAAACAATAGGTCATATGTACAAAGGCTAGCAAGTCTGTAAAGTGGTACATTGAACTTTCCAGCCCATAATTAATCAGAATGCACTGTTTCTTTGCATGAAACTGTTTGCCGGTTATAAACCTCACAAATACACATCTTTTATAACTAGAAAATACCAATCTGCAAAATTCAGCTGCTCATCTTAAGATGCTGTGTGTGACGTGTTGTGGAGATGCCATGGAGACCCTCAAGTGCTCTACAACTCTGGGCCACTGTAACTCTATGGTAAGGATGCTTGAGGGTCTCAAGAAGGCCACATTGTCCTTGTCTCTCGTAACCCTCTTTCATCATGACTTGTGTCCAGACACTGGAAAATCCTCTTCAGTGGTCATGTTTTCATAAAACAGGGCTTTGTGTGTTTAACCTCTTTTCCTGCCACAACTATAGAATACTGCAGCTCTTGAAATACAAAAAACAAACGTGATGCCAAAACACACTAAATGTTTGCACAGGGAAGGAGAACGAAAGAGCTTTTTGGGACCCAGATGCAGATCTTGGTCATTTAGTGCACACGTCACCCCTCCAAAAATTGATTTCCATCAAATATTAATGGATGGGGACCTTAACCAGAGTCCTCTGAGCTGAGCAGAACATAGGTCCGGAGACAGGCTTTTGTCCTGCATGTCTGCGTCTAGTGTTGGAGACAAAGTCCACAGTGCTTTAAGGAACAACAGTGATTTCCATGCCCAAAAGGGACTCATTCTTACAGAATAGTACAGCAGTAAATTTAACACATTTTCTGTTTTCTTACTGCTGTGGTGATCACTGAAATCTGCAAATGTGTTTATGTGGAATGTGACCTGTAGGCTCTGTCTCCATTGCACATCATTCAAAACCAGCGAGTCACACATCAGTATAATTTATGCATCATTTTCAGTTAAGACAAATTGTCACGTTCATCAAAAAAATCAGGCCAGTGTCCTTGTTTTTTTGTCGGCATATGAGAACAGTCATGGTTTTTCTTAAAAAGCTTAGCATCCATTGAGCAGCTTTTTCTTTCTCTAAATGCCTTTTGCCTTAGTGCACACTTTATGAACGAGTCCCACCACCACTGTAGTAAGAAGGTGGGGGTGGATTTCCTTCCTCTGATTGAAAATAATTTGAAGAACAAAGAGGCAGCAGAGATGATAATGTCAGCAGTTAAGATCAAGCATGGACGAGGTTTTCCAGAAGTGTTCAGTGGTAGGACAGAGTTACAGTAGCTTATGTTTGCAACAACGAACTATTTCTGTTGACAATTTATAGAGGAACATTACTTTTCTAGCCCCTCTCCAGTGACGTCAGAGCTCTGGGATTTTCTCTCAAGGACTCTTCAGCAGTGCTGGTATTTGCTGACACATGTGCTCGAACCTACTTGTCCCAGTTGAAGCATGGACTTCTTAACCCTGAACTCCTTACTGCACAAAGAAGAGACTGACCAGAGACTTAAAGCTGTTCATACATACCAACATCTAGACAATGAGGCTTCAGCACATAAACATTAAATCCATTCAGCTCACAATAACCAGTTTCCTGAGCTCTGAGTTTAAATATTGGCCTCTAACCTGGGAACAGTTGCTATGTGTTACTCTTATGGTTATGTACCTTTGTGAGGTCATGGGAAAAGGGACCAAAGATCGAGTTAGACAAGGTGACTGTAGCTGTATCCACAGATACCACAAATGTAGTAAAACGCTGGATTTAAAGCGTTCATCCCTTTTCAGAACTGTATTTGAGATCTGTTTAGTTCTTTCTTGTCACAGGCCAACTCACACTAAGTGTTTCAAAGAACCAGACTATGGAAACACTCTGTTCCTTGTTTATCACCAAGTGCTCTAATCCAGTCTTGAAAGGTTTAACAAGAAATATAACTCAGCAGTCAGTGTGTTTTCCTCCTCTTCCTCCTTTCACCCAGCCCGGCCCTCGGCAGGAGGGTCCCCCATATGAGCCAGGTTCTGCTCAAGGT
>JBBMJY010000026.1:24652331-24665353 GCA_037833715.1 Toxotes lorentzi
TGGGTCTCTGTGAAGCGCTTTGAGACAATTTGATTGTGGAAGGCGCTATATAAATAAAATTGAATTGAATTTAATTGAATTGACAGGTGAGCATGTTCAGTCGCAAAGTACAGAAGAGGTTTATGGTTACATTTTTTTTTACACAGCCTGTGATGCTAGTAGTCACAACCCGCCCAGTTAAATACCCACAATTTTGAAAAGACATCTAGTGAACACAGTTCACTCTGTTTTTTACCGACCCATCATGCGATGATGTATCGATGGGATTGATGGTGTGTGTCAGTTCTCTAGAGGCGGATGACCCATTCTTAATCTCACCTGAAAGGTCTGATTAGTTCAGCTGTTTCTCTAACCAGTGAACCAGTGCAGTTTTGTGTCTTGGATTTTTATGTGTGTGAGACTTTTAGCTAAATGTTGTTTGTTTCTGTCAGTGCCATGACTCACTTATTGATAAGTTTGTCAAAGCTAGAGCTTGCATCCACAGAAGTGTCTCTACTTTGTGTGTGTGTGTGTAATGTAGTCTTTAAGCTTTTCACTCTGTATGTACAGCCATTTTTACTCAGTGGAGTATTACGGACTTTGGTCCAATGTCATACCTCTCCCTAAATCCAGATACGATTTAATGTAACAAAAAGCCAGCCACAAGTAGGCCTTCAGGGCAGTGCAACAACTTTTACCATCATAAACATGTTGCCCCACCTCCTCTCAAGTACTTTGCCCTCAGTGCATTAAAGTCAACCCCCATGACACCTGGTAGAAAATGCTGTATTGCAACCACCAGCACTCCTTGCTCTCTGCTATCCCTCAGCTTCGGGTCTCTATGAAAGTCTACATGAAAATCTCGATCAGTGGGCAGCCAGGCCCCAGGGCAGGACCTTGTCTTAGCATTAACATCAATTACCTGGCTTTGATTTAGTGGAGGCTCTGCCCTGCTGAGAGACTTTCTCCATTACTTATCCCAGAACAGGGAGCCATTTCATCCCTCCTCCCTAACTCTCTATCCTATTTGCAATCTGTACGTCTCTATCTGATTCTCTCTTATCAGCTTTTGGTGATACAGAACACCACCTTGGGTAACGGAGGCCCAGCAATGAATAATTGACAAGCTGGAGGCCATAAAGTGCATCAGCCTGAAGGGAAGTGGTCATGTGATGGGCGGAAAGGTTTTTCTTTTTTTTCTTTCTTTCTTTTTTTTGTCACATCACATTTAAAGACGAGAAGGAGTTTGTGCCTCACTTGTTCAGCAGTGTGCCTGCAAATGATTTAAGCTTGATGATATGAAACAAACAGATGGGATGAACTGTCTCCTTCGTTTTATTGTGCTGCTGATTATCCATATCTCTATCCTCAGCCTTGGTATCAATTCAGACATGCACCTGTTTGGAGTAGGCTGACATTTAAACACAAAAACAATCAATCACAAAAATGAGAAGTGAGAAAGAGTTGAATTAAAATTGTAATGTGAGTTCTATAAGTTGGTCATGCTGTAAATTAAACTCATGGTAAAGTGCTCTCTGCATGTCAGAATCTGTATTAATGTACTCAACCAAACATGCTTTCTTTGATTAAGAAACACCACTCTGCATCATTTCGATGTTTGGAAAGACACTTAGTGGGCTCAAAAAAGAGTAACCCAGTGGTAGGTTTTGGCCTAGCCAGCTAGATTGTTTATCCCTTAGGAATTAGAACCCTAATGATTAATTAAGTACCAAACTACTTGCCGAATATTTTTCTGTCGATTTGACTGTTCATTAAAGCAACTACACATTGCAGCTCTACAGCTACAGTTCATTGCGAAATTCATTGCGACTGACAAATCCACGTGCTATAACAGACATAATTAAAAACATTGGGTGAATCTGTGTAGGGCATTTTTCCACTTAGGATGCGATTTTCTTCTAAAACTCCTGGCTGCTGCTGCTGCTTAAAGCCTCACTGGCGCAAATATATGGACCAGAGTAATGATAATAGTAGTAAATATTCATATAGACAGTGGTGCTCATAAAACATGCCATTTCCCTCTGACGGCTTTGTTTTTTTGGTAATGTCTGGTGTACAAACGTTGTCAATCCCACCTGGAAAAGTGTAACAGTTCTTTTCTCCAGTGGTTTTGTGGCTGATGTTTAAATGCGAGTGGTGCCAGTCTTTTCAGAACAAGACTTTTCATAGGCTACACCTAGTTCTAGTCTTAACCTGCTCATCGGCTTGTTGACCTGTTGTATGTTTGATCATCAAATCATTGGAAAGAGGTCGAAGTTTAAATTCCTGTAACAAATCAGCTTTGCATTCATCTGTTGCAATGAATTTCTAACCTTGTGGTGTTTGCAGATGCCTTGTGGGGAGATGAAGAAAGCTTATTTTTGTCATTAGCCCAAAACAACATATTTAAATAATGGTGTGTGTTTAACCAATAGTCTAAAAGCCCCTGAAATATTCACATTAAGATCAGTTATGAAAATAGTGTTTTTGACAAATACATGTATCATTTCAGCTCACAGTGAGTTCTGCAATGCAAACAGCACTGTTTAGTTACCTAAAACATTTTGTTTGCACTTTAAAATTTTAAATGTGAGTGTTAAATGTGAGTCTGAATAAATTACATAATTTTGTGTAACAACCTTGAGGTTAGACGTGTTGTTCACTCTGAGAAGTTTTTCTTCTCAGCACAGTTGTACAGAGTGGTTATCTGAGTTAGTGTAGCCTTTCTGTCAGCTCCAACCAGTCTGACCTCTGACCTCTCATCAACAAGGTGTTTCTGTCCTCAGAGCTGCTGCTTCACTGGATGGTTTTGGTTTCTGGTTCCATTCTGAGTTAAACCCTAGAGACTGTTGTGAGAGAAAATCCCAGGAGATCAGCAGTCACTGAGATCATTTGATGTGAACATTAACTGAAGCTCCTAACCTGTATCTGCATGATTTTATACATTACACTGCTGCCACATGATCAGCTGACTGGATAATTACGTGAATAAGCAGATGTATAGGTGTTCCTAATAAAGTTTTCAGTAAGTTTAGACAGAGCTGCTCCATTGTTACAACTTGGTACAGCCTTTTTTTCTGAAAGCTTGAATAATCATTTATTATATAGACTAATTTATAGGAAAATCGGTGTTTCCGAAGCTGTTGATTTGGCGGTGCTGGGACATGACTGACAAGGAAGTGGCTCATTTCTGAACCATGACTCATTTGTGTATTCTCAATGTGTGAATATGTGTATGGTTCACACCTGACATTAAAAATGCATCTCCATGTTCATCTCCAGCGACCACAAGTTATTAGATCTCACTTCCTAGCTTTATATGCAAATAGACACATACATCACTTTGGTTTGAAAAGACCAAGTGTGTTTCTTTAACAGTGAACACAAGTAGCTTTTTTTTTTTTTTTTTTGTTAGAAGCGTGAACGATGATTAAAGGATGTTCTGCTAACTTTTCTTATTTACTAATTAATGTGTGTAATGCGTGTTACGTGGAGCTCAAGTTGATGTTGTGAATCAATCAATACACCTTAAATCTTAATATGACAGCTGCGACTGTTCCATTAGTTTTTATTGGCTCCCTTCCATAACATGCGCTTTAGTGATGATTGGATCTTCATCTTTTCACCTGGATAGTGTGAACAGTGAATATCTCAAATCCGTCTGCATTCACACCTCTTACATGCAGCTGTCCACTTCTGATCCAGATCACCTTAGGTCTGACCAGGGCCTAACTTGATGGTGAGGCTGAGCTGTGTTTGCAACACTCAGTCTTTGTCTTTATCAGTTTATGTTCCACGTCAACAGTTAGCAGCCTCTTTGGTCTTGATGAAGTTACCTAAAGTGATTCCCTACCCATTTGTTGCAGAGTGGATGTTTGGATCATGGCCCGTCTCTCAGAAACCATCTCCACCATCCTCCTGAGATGACAAAACCAGCTCACTCTATTAATCATGCAGGAGACTATACCCGTACAGTGTAAAGATTCAATTGCAAAGTAAATGGATTAGAGGAAAGTGAATTGCCAGATTGAGGTATAGAGTCAGACAGGAAACATAAGGATGGAGGAGCTGGACTGTAGATGGTAAAGAGACGTGTGTCTAGAGGAAGGGAGAGAGAGGGAGAGAGAGAAACCTGAAAGCGCTCGCAAACAGCCAGGGGAATAAAAAGAAGTGGCTGTTTGGTTTTGGTACAGCAGGAGAGGCTTTTATTTCAGCACGAAATGTTCTTCATACAAACTGCCTGGGGAAAATAAAACATGGAAGTGGATTCAGAAGCTGTGACACTGTCATTCTCCCAGCATTGTTTGTGGTTCTGTGTACCAGACAGGAACACATACCTTATGCTATACTACAGTAACAGACAGGTGAGAATGTATATTAGCATGTCTTATCATTTTTGTTTTGGAATTTTTGAGTCTCCCGGCTCACTTTACATTTACTAGAATGGTTAGGAATTGATTTCACACATACTCGGTACTTTGCTGCTTCTACCTGAATCTCTGAGGTATGGAGTTTAGTTACGGCGACAGCTGTGCTGACGGCTGTGAACCAGTGGGATGCTTTCATTGTGACAAAATTATAGGAGCTGTAAGCTGTTTTCGCGTACGAACTCTCTTATACCAGCTTTCACACACACAGCACACAAGCGTAGCTCGTCCGTGTCACATGCATTCTCACCTACTGGAAATACTCTGTATACACACCCACTCACTCAGTGAATCCTCCGAACAGTGACCGACTCAACACATCGGCTCGATTGGACATTACACAGACTTTGTACTAGGGATCTGGCAGGGTAAAGTGTTCAGCATCTTTTTTTTTTTTTTTTTCCTCCTCTCAGTCTTCTCAAAAACTGAGAATCTTTCTGAAATCTAAAGCACACACTGTGCTTTGTCACACTCGTACAGTACAGTCTGACTTTGATGATTTTATTTGGAGCTTCTTTAATATCTAAATGTATTGTTTGTCAGCCAGATCCACCGTTTTAAAGGTTTACAGTAAAAATGGCACAGGAATTACTAACTGGATACTATCGGTGTAACTCTTGGGTTGCTGTGTTGAAAATAGGGATGGGTGATAAAACGAAATAATTCAAAACAAAATGCCCAAAATAACAATGGTAAACAGATTTTTCATAAATGTGTGTGTTCGTCATTTGGATCAGCCCTCATCTGCACAATCCACCTTCTGTGCTACAGCATAAGCATAGACTGACAGGGACAAAACGAGAAAGGAGAGTCAGAGGTTGTAAACAAAAACTGCCGTCACTGTTTTGGTTGAATATTTAATTTCACACAATAAATAATTTTACTTTGGTACAATATAAGACTGGATTCATTCACAACATTTGGGTTTGATGTCACCTGTGACAAGTCTCCCTGTCTCTGTAGCTTTGTCTGAAAACTTGATGACCTGATGCACAGTTCACAGTCTGAAGCTCAGGGAAGTCATTCATTCAGCATATTTAACAGGGACCTGCTGAGAGATGGAGGCCAGGAAGGTTCTTTGACAGTGTTTTGTGATCTAGTTACATCCAATTAGATGCTTACAGTGAACAGGACTGAGAGATGGACTGGTCTGTTGTAAACTGGGCCATTTGGGGACAAGCTGAGCAAGCAATGCTGTGAGTACATTTAGTTCCAGCGCTAATGTCACGCAATAAACGGTGTTAAATGTGTGTTAACTGCTGTACTTGGTTGTAAGAACATTGCTCGAAGGCAGGGTCTGTGACACTTGACATACACCAGCATTGTTAATTGAAATGATGTGTTTTAGCATGACTTAAAAAACTTTTGCTGCATAAAGTAACGACTACATCCTTTAAAAGAGGTGGAGCCACCTGATGTCTAAACTGACTGGTGCTGCAAACTGCTCACGTACACCCACACTTTTAGGTCACAGCCAACATTTTTCTGTGTCTTGTTAGGGTGGAGAGGTCCACAGACCAGGTCATCAAACCCGTGAATGTGGAGGCCTTGTCCAAGTGGGTGGGGAAGATCCCTGCAGACGTGGTGAGGGACATGGCCGTCATCGCCCCAATGCTCTCCAGGCTGGGCTACGATCCCCACGCTAACCCTCCCAACTATGGCCGACCTGACCCCAAAGTCCTGGACAACACTAGAAGGGTGAGTATTGAGTTTGTTCCTAAATATATTCATACTTTTATTCTCACTTATTCTTAGATGGACTCTTAAGAGTTTAGAACCACTAAAATCTTCACTAATTCGTCCTGATAGAAGTCAGTTTTGTAAAGGGATATCTTAAAGGAATACCTTGACATTTTGGGAATTATGCTTACTTTCTCTCTTGCTGAGAATTGGATGAGGACATAGCTACCGCTATCAGTCTGTGTGGTAAATATGGAGCTACAGTCAGCAGCCGAGGGGGCAGCTGTGGTTCACAGATGGATCAGATCAGAGGTTGGTGGTTCGATCCCCGGCTCCTCCAGTCCATGTGTTGAAGTTTCCTTGGGCAAGATACTGAACCTCAAACTGCCCTCAACGTGCCCATTGGTGTGTGAATGTGTATGTTAGTAAAAGTGCTGGATGAATGTGTGTGAGTGAATAGGTGAATATGACTTCTAGTGTAAAAGCTGTTTGAGTGGTAAGACTAGAAAAGCTTTATATAATCAAAGTCCATTTAGCAGATGGCTAGCTTAGTTTAGCAGCTGTTCAACTGACACAGCACACAAGCCTGTAATAAAACCACAGCTTGTTATTTTGTCTTTTGCATGGATTAAACAAGATATGATGTGTTAATTTGTGAGCTTTGGAGGTGTTACCTCGTTTGTATTGTTTCTTATGGACAGAGCCAGGCTCGCCATTTCCCGCAGTTTCCTGTTCTTACTCTGAGGTAAGCTAACTGGCTGTCGTTTCAAATGTAGCTTACAGATGAGAAGGTCGTAGCATACAGACGGCCGTCTCATCTCAGCAAGAAAGTAAATAAGCAGGTTTCCCGAAATGTTGGTCTGTTCTTTTCAAAAGGCCACACTACTGTTATTTTAGACGTTGGCTCTTTAGCTCGTACTTTGCTCTCCGCAAAATGGTGATGCTGATGCTGCACTGAAATGGAGTGGCTGTCTGGAAAGTGGGAACAACACATTCAGCATCTCCACAGTAATAACAACATACGGATGAGTTAAAAAGAAATCCACTTGCAGTGCACTTGTATTTACATGTGTTAGTGTTAGTTGAGCAGTGAAACAATGCAAAGTGGTTTTTTGGAATTTTACATGATAACAATGTCTCATCACAACCCGTTAAATAAAAGGGCTGACCCTGATGATGTCATATTGATGTCATCGGGGTTATCTCAGCTTGAACTTATAGACCATGTATTTACAACAGAGAGCCTGTGTTACCAAGTGGGAGTTCAGAGTTACGAGTTCAGAGTTATGCTGTAATTTTGTACTTGACTCATACTGGGGATTATAAATCAGGATATCTCAGCTTGTGATTTTTCAATTTTGACCATTCTTTTTAAAAATGTGCCCTATTAAGGAGGAGGCTGTGTTCGGTCTGTTTTGTGTGTATTGTAATCCATATGGCCTTGAATATGTCTGTATGTCCTGGATTGCAACAGCAGGGAGACATTACACTTTGCATTTCTTAATGTTGTTGCAAACACAAAGAAGGTTGAAATTTTATCCTTGAGTTTTGGTTCCCATCAATTAGTGGAGCTCTTAGATGTACAGTATTGTACAGCTACGTTTGTTTCTTTCACTACTGCTTGGACAACGGCTACTACCGCACTATGGCTGCTACCCCTTTACATTACATGACATTAGACATTACATCAGTTTAGTGCTTATGATGCTTTTGTCCAAAGTGACTGACATTTTTTTTCTATTGTCATACATTTGGTTGCCAGTGTCTTACATTCGTCCTGTGGGCAGGAGAAAGAGTCAGTTTAAAAGTCAAATCTCTCTTACATAAAATTCGGGCATGTGGTTGAACACGGCCGCCTTTGCCTCAGCAGTGATGTCCTTGCCAGATGTCAAATCCGCGTAACTTGGGAAGGCATCTGCTATTTTTGGAGCAGAATATGTTTTATTAAATTCTTTTCCTCACGCTGTGCTATCAGGTGACATGTGCTCCACTCTTTGGGTCTCATACTGGATGTCTGAGGACACAATTCTCTGATTTATTGTTATTTCTCAGGGTAAATAGAGTGTAAATTTGGATTGGATGCCCAATTTCTCAGTGTGTTGAAATGGTCAGTAAAAGTCATGCCAGCATCAGTATGTGATGATGGTACTAATTTTGAGACATTGGTATGTGAATCTAAATCATCAAAACTAGAAAGAACTGAAAGTGAAACCATACACTGTCCCTGGTAACATTAGCTGAGGACTGAGGGAAAGAGTGACTATAGTTTCCATCAGTTTCGTCCTGTGATGACTCTATTGTACCTTTGTAGCTGTCCACTGCTGCTAGACTGAAATGGCGCTTTATTAAAAGTCATCACTAATACGAAAAGAAGCTTTGAAAATGGTGCTGTTTTCCTTTAAGTGTTGTGTACAGTTGAATTGGAAATTTTCCAAGCTTGGTATGTTTTGAATTAACATACCAAACACTTCTATCTGATTTGTTGCTCCCAAGCACGAAGCCTGAAACCTTTTCCAGGTTTCTGGGTATTTTCCGGAAACATCTTGTCTGTTCAGCCGTGGAGGCTGTTTTTGACCATGCTAAATGCTTATTCAGGCAAACCTGTGACAGAACATCTGCAGGCAGTAGATGATGTTAAATCTAATCCATTACACCAGCTCATGGGGCACGTACCACACAACAGCTTTTGTAGCAAGGGGTCATTCTAGAGCCTGCATGACAACAACAGAAGATACATATTAAAATATCGATGTGAAATTTGAGACTCGCTCAGGATTTCTCACCAAGCATACATATTGAGTATAGTGCATTGGCTCTAGGGCGTGTTGCAGATGCAAGAAGTTCTATCTCTATATCTCGTAATCGGCTGCATGGATTATGAAATTCTCTTTGCATGAACTAGAATCATGACGCAGTCGAAGCCAAAAATTTGGTAATGATTGATTAAACAGCGTTGTGGCCAGTAACTCCCACATCACACATTCAAAAACCTTACATGCGCGCATTCCCAGAGTGTAGCTGAAACTTGTGATCTAGGCCACGCCCATTTCTGCCAATATTTTTTACTGACCTGACTGGTGGATTTTTTTTTTTTAATATGGAAGTGCCAATCAAGGGCAAAACATCTTTGAGGGATAGGGTCCAAAACACATATAGTTACATGTGCGTGTCTGCACACACAGACATACACACAGAGTTTGCTAGAGAACACACAATATTGTAGAGAAAACATGACCAAGAGCCTCAGCGTCTCGCCAGATTTAGCAAAATTGCAGTAGTTTTCCTGCTCATCTCGGGTCTGTTCGTACGGAACAGCTTTGCTTTAACGTCGTACACCCGACAGGAGCTTTTGGACATCAACCTACGCTTCTCCAACAGTTATTTCCTGCACTTGCTGCTTTTGCACTTCTGGTTAGATGCTAAACTGCATTTTGTTACCCTGCCCTTGTACATGTGTAATGACAATAAAGTTGAATCTAAAATAATAATAAAAAAAAAAGTACTGTTGCACTAATGAGTAGGTCTGTGTTCCTGTTAAAACTAGTATTTAGAATTGCATCAGTGACATGGTCACAGTCACTGAAGCCAGTGATCTCGTCAGCAGTGTTTGTTTGTGCCACATGTGGGTTTAGTTGTGCCTGTTTCTGTGTCACAAACAGAAGGCTGTGTCCTAATATAGCCTGCAATTTATCGTGCAGCAGGGATGTTTCAGCAAAGCATCATCACCTGATGTTTCCCCCATTCCAGCATGAAGCGTCTGCTTGGTCACAAAAAGCAGCGACTTGTGCATCAGCAGAACGACAACACCCAGGGGCAAGAATGTGCACACTCACCTAAACAGCACCTAACAGCCAAGGCAGGCTGTTCACTGTGAGGGGAGGGGGTGTAGCTGAACGCAGACATTCAAACAGCGTTCAGTAGATAAGACCATCAGCCACATCAGAATGTCATTGTATGTGCTTTTATTTCATTCCTGATTTTAGTGTTCATATAAAGTTCTACTATGAATTTGGATAATGTGAGTTTAACTGTTAGACGTCCTCAAAGTGATCATCTTATGCTAGATGTTGCTCAGTTGCTCTTGTGTGGTTTGATTTTCTCTTTATGCAAAAGTGTAGAGTCATTCCGATGCTGCTTTGGTGCATTTGTCTTTAACCCAGTTTGGAGTTTCGTATACTTTTCTGAAGCATTTGGATTTCTTTTCCATTTGTTTAAGGGGAACCAAGAGGGGGGAACAAGGACGCAGAATGAATTTGGTGCAGTTTATCATCTTGCTAGGACTGGTATGACTCGAACGGAAAACATGTGGAGTGTGAGGGGAGAGGGAACTTTGTTGGAAAAATCACTCTGACCACAAACAGAGATGGAAAGTACAGAGAAAACGTAGCAAAATTTCTCTTCCCAGGCTTTTGATAAGATTTAAAGTGAAAAATAAGTTTACTTTTTCATACATTGCAACATGCTGGCTTAACTGTAGTATATTCATCACCATTCATGCTCAGTACATGTGCTCATGTGTGTTATTGCAGTGTACCTCTGCTGTAAGTAATACAAGTGCATCCCATTTGGTGTGCGTTCTGGGAGTTGCAGAATTTTGAAATTTATTAAGCGTAATTTTCTTTTTTGGTGCAACTTCTCACACTTGATGTGTCCTCAGACATGGTTTCAGCATATGGGATTGTCGAATGCTGAATGGTGAAAAATGGTGCTTGTTTTGTTATCCTGAAGCACTGACAGCGCGGCCATGGGAATGTTTAGCCTAGCTTAGCACAAAGACTTTTATGTCTGTCCGTTTATCTCCTGTTTTTCCTCACTCTCCTGAAATCGTGTTTGTGTCGTCTTTTTATATTCTCTCGTGTCCCTTTTTTTTTTTTTATCTTGCCGTCATGTATTTGTTTGTCTCTGTAAATCCATGAATTGCCTTATTGTTGAAAAGACAAATTACAAAAAGAAGAATCTCCTGGACAAAAAGATCTGACAAAAAGAATCCACATGCACATTTGTCATTGTGAGTACACAGACATTTAGTTGTGGATCTACAAAGAGCTTTATGCATCTGGCTGCAGGACGTCTGACATACTGTTGCAGTCATAGCAGACAACTGCTGGTGATCATTGGCTCCATTGTCTTAAAGTCAGCTGCTCCTAAAATCACGATGTCTCATTGTAAGAGGAGTGCAAAGAAGCACATTTCCCCAAAATGTTGGACTGTTCCTTTAAAGCTGAGTCTAAACACTGCATGTAACCAGTTTTCTGTCAGGGCTGCCATATGTCAGTGTGCTGGTCAGATATCAAATCCTCATGCTGTTCCATCCATGTTATCACCATGTTGTGCATGTTAATGTTTTTCAAATGCGCCTGTGGTCCTGTTCGCATATTTTGGAGGCAGCAGATATGCATGTCTGCATGTGTGCTGGTTCCGCCTCCGCTCTCTGAAGTGGTTAACACTTTCCTCACAATAGGCTTTACACGTCTTTTTGACAGCGTGTGCGTGTTGGAGCTCATTTGTTCAGATTAATGATGTGTACATCTGCAGGTTATTATTGTGATTCTCCTGCATCAAAATCAGCTGCAGGGTTTGTGTTATTGTTTGCCTGTCCCCCCATTCCCTCCCTCCTGGGCTGGAGGTCCTGCATACAGAGGAGGACCTCCTACCGGCCAAATCCAAGTGAACAAATCATTTCACAAAGGGGCCTTGTAGTTAGTTTGCTTATACATGTTCGATTGCTGAAGAACAGCATTCTCAGAGCTTTGTAATCTGGTTCAACTCAGAACCATCTGCAGTTTGTCTGTTGTTTGTCTTTATGTGGCCATTTACTTCCAGGGTGGGGTACATTATTTAGCTTTAAAACTGCTGCCTGCTGCTGGAAACTGAAACAGTGATCCAAAATGGGCTGAAAGGCTGTGTTGGGTGGTAAATGTCAGTGGGTTAATCACTATGAGAATCACCTTTTTTTTTCTTTTTTAATTTCAACAAATTTAGTGTACAACTGCCCCTGTTAAGAAAGAACATTGAAGTATATCTATGTAACTTGGCAGCAACAGGATAATGGTAAATGCTGAAACAGTGTAACAGTAACTGACTCACACAGCAGCACACCTGAAGTTAGCTTATTAGCTGACCTTAGCCACTGTAATCTAGTTAGACTGCAAAACCCCTGAGTGTGCTGATTAGAGAGAGGGTGCGTTTCTTCTCTAATGAGGTCAACTTTCCATCTTAAAAGAGTTAATGGACTATTTCCCGTTTGTGCGTGGGTTACACATTGAATAGTTACGATGTTTAATGTTGAATTCAAACATTCTTGTTTTGATTCATTGTTCTCCATCAGCTTAAGCCTCTTTCCCTTTCTCCATTTTCTTATTATTCCTTGTTATGGTGGTCATTCCAGTTCATTTGTTCGTGGTAAGAAGCTGGGGCTAAGAGCTAGCTCATTCATGGTATTTTGTACTTCTCTAAATTACTCAAGCTCAAGGTATTATTTCTCTCTGAATGCTGGGGATTACCAAAGTTCAGTTTGTACTTAATACCCCCCCCCAAAAAAAATTCCATGTTGCATTGCATAAGACATCTGGCAACCAGCCCTTAACCAACCACTGTATGATTAAGCCACATGTGGAAACGCTCTCTCTGCTGTCTTGAATTTTCAACTAGCCCCATCCAAATATTTACCCTGCGTCTCATCTCTTCTTCAGAAATGGGACGCAGGATTGCACCACAGAATATGCAGCCTGAAAGTAGCTCCTCAGTAAACTGTTTGGATGCTGTCATTAAACAGAATGTTTGTGTTGTGGAGACAGAGGGGACGAAGTGGATGATTAAGGAAGCTTGACCAGTGGAGAGCAGCCTCATCTCATATCTCATATTCACTTACTGTTGCACAATAAGAACTGCTGCTACATACATTTTTTTGATATTGCATTTTATATTGTTTTAATA
>JBBMJY010000026.1:24679583-24702651 GCA_037833715.1 Toxotes lorentzi
ACACACACACACACACACACACACACACACACACACACACACACACACACACACACACACACACACACACAGCAGCACACATCCTCGTGTCTGATGTTCAGGCTTAAACTGCACATATAACTGCTGACATGAAACATGTCTCAGATCAGGCCTATTGGTTTCATCTGTGAAGGTGATAGTGGGACTGTGATATTCCTGACGCAGCATGTGATGATTCTTTGTTCTCACCATCATCCAGGATGACCATGAGTGGAGCGAGCAGGTCGCACATGCCCTGAACGTAGCCCATCTCTAAATGCTCCCACACATAACTGCAGGCAAGACAAACAAAAAGAACTCAACAGATTTATCATCCATTATTATTCATTATTATTTATTCATTATGCCTGTTACACTGAGGGTGTGTGTGTCTCTTCCATTGGCAGAAAGGAACTAAGTGTATTGACTCAAAAATTGTATCACACTATATATGAGTTTCATATATAGAATACTGAATACGCTAATAAGATACAACACACTGTTAGAGGTATGAAAACCTGAAGACATCAGTATCAACAATAATATAATCTGGAACATGGAGTTGTACCTACAAGTCCAATATTCTCTCTCCTTTTAGCTCCGTTTGGCTCCACACCAACGTCAGAGGGAAATATCTGTCTTTTTAGCAGCTAAATGCTCCACTGTGTCTCTCAGCTGTTCTGTGTTGGGCTAGTACTGTACAGTGGGTTTATCAGAGCAGCCACTGACTATGATGCTGTTGGAGTGAACCAAAACAGTAAAGCTGTGGCCTGTAAAACCAAATTCATGAGCTTACAAAAGCTACAGAACTTCACAGAGCTGAGTGGAAGTGTGGTCTTTCACACTGGATCCAGTCATTTGATCTACTGTTAAAATAGGGACCTGAACTCTTTTTCCACGTACCTGCACATGATGTTGCGTAGCTTCTCCAGGTTGCCTGTGGTGAAGTAGTAATAGTTTCGGTCGCAGCGTTGCACGTCTTTGTCTATCCTGTGGAGGTTCAGGGCCACTGTGTCCAACAGCTCGATCTGTTCAAAGGAAGCATGTGTGCATTAAAGGCAGCATTTCACCTCAGTCTGCCCAGCTATAGCTTTGATTCAAGTCTCAACAACTACTGAGCACGAAATATGTTGAGCGTCTCCAAAGAGGACGAACTCCACATCTGTGACCCCAAATCAAATAACTCCTTTTGATTCCAAAGACCACGTGACTTTTTTCTCATCAGCATTTCATTCCTTCTGTGGAACACTTCCATGTTGTAGAGTGTGATGATCATCACAGCTCTACAGGTTAGCAGAATCTCAGCCCTTAAATCTCTGTGCAGTAAGATACACAGACATGTAACCAGACACATCAACACACCGTATGTACCGTGTATGAGGAGAGCGATGGTGACATCCCCTCAGCAGACGCACCATTGGTCACCAGTTTGTCCAGCTGACTGCACAGCCTGTCCTCGGTCAGAGAGTCCTGACAACCCCCAAGCACACCCGGGGTTCTGCCCTCCTCCCCGCCCCCCCCTTCCTCCTCCGTGCTCTGACCGTCGTCTATGCTCGACAGGATCTGGGAATGAGCAGAGGTCACTGAGTAGTTTCTGGAGGAGGGGAGACCCGAGTCGGGGGAGTCAAACTCCACCAGGGGACGCTCCTCCGGGGGGAGGGCGGCAGGAGGGACCAAGGTGGTCAGGGTGGGAGTGCTGTCCTCTCCACTGGGGGTCTCCTGGCTGCCTGCGTCCGGCTCATCCACCGACATAAACACCTGGAGATGCAGTGATGCAGGGTATGGGACTGCTGTTAAAGACATGATTCATCTCTCACTGATAAACTGTAATAACATCTGCTGTCAGCATATCAGGTAGGAAACAATGTTCAGATAAACTGAGGATTATACATTATATTATACTGCCCCTGGACTACAGTCCATCCTCCTCCACTGTGAATGTAGCTTCATGAACTGTGTGTTCAAACTTAAAACCTGCTTAGAGTTAGTGAGTAGTGTGGAACCAGGGGGTAGCACTGAAACATCTCACACAGGCGTAGCATTAACCTATATGTGTATGTCGGTTACATGTTGATTGTAACAGACATACACATATTATTATTTGAATCAATAAATGATTTCATTCTATAGAACAGTATATATTCAGTCAGTCTGAATATCAGTCAGTATATCATATATCCATCCTTATCAGACTGACTGACATTGAGTCAGTCTGATAAGGAGTTTGCAGAGGTGTATCTCTCTGATGTATGCTGGATGTTGAATATCATGTTGCGCTGAGTTTCTTCACCTCGTTGCTGAGTGTGGAGTCTCTGTGAACCAGTCGCAGGACGTGGCTGTCGATGCTGCTGCCCGAGGAGAGCTTGGCAAAGATGGCCGACTGCATCTCCTTTTCCCTCTGCTTGACAATCACCTCACAGGCCTTCCACTCCCTCATCACCTGCTGGTAGCGCTCACTGATCTTTGCATCAGTCTTTACAGGAGAAAAAAAAAAGGCAGTCACACATTGATTTTATCGAGTTTAGAGATAAATTTAACATATATCCGTGTGTGGCTGTTCGTGCTGCACCTGGCTCATGTCCTTTTTGCCCATGCCGAATTTGTAGTGTCCCAGCAGGAAAGGCCAGACCTCCTTCCTGATGTCGTGCTGTACGCCGCCATAATAAACCAGCCTCAGCAGCTCCAGCTCCTTATAGTTCTACACACCGACAGAGAAAGGATGAAAGAAAAAAAAACATAGTAGAGAAGAAAAGATGACAGGAAGAAGAAGAAGCTTGATGTGAGTGCAGAGAGGAGCGAGAGGAAGAGGAAGCGCATCATTAATAGAAGGAGACAACAGAGTGATTGCGATCCGTACAGAGGAAGACATGGATGAGTGCAGGAGGTAAAGGGCACAGATATGAATAGAGTGTAAATTAGTAATGATGACTTGTTGGAGTTGATGAATGATTACGGCGGCTGCTTTAATAGCTACAATGATATCACACTGCACTCTGCTATGAGACTTCATTTCACTGAAACTCATTAAATTTTCATTAGAGTGACGGAGAGAGCGGAGAGGGGTGGAGCCTTACAGGAGCAATACATGATCTCTAACTTACAATTAACATGCAACCACATCAGTGGAGGATGTTCTGTACAGTGTATGAGGAGAGGACACAGTGACAGCAGCACATGTAACTGTGAGGGAATGAAGCGCAGTTATAATGCAGCATCAATGCTCACGAAGCACTTCCAAAGCCAGGAACAACACAATACATACACAATAACATATATTTATTCAAATTATGAGCAACACCTATAGAGGACAAAACACCTAGATTCATAGATTCATTAAAGAACAGTTCAGAAAGATGAGTTTGACTTTTACTTTTTAACATACAAATATATGATTAAGGTACAAAGCATGGCAAGTGCTTCACATAACCGCACTAACAGAATATCTAGTATTTGGTCAAGCATCACCACGACTAACTGAAATACTAAATGCTGCTTACTTATTAAGGCCTGAGTCATAATGGCGTGAAAATGAAATATATACAGACGTGCCTGAGCTGGTTTCTTTCTTATGGTGGGAACAGCTGGGTTTCCCTCTGTAATACTGTTTTTTTTTTTTTTTTTGGTATTGCCCCTTTCTCTCAAGCAAAGGCTGAGTGAAACGTCTCTCCATCTCTCTCTGAAAATTTCTGTGCATAAATTAGAGAAGCACTGGTGACAAAAATCTAAAAAATGATTTAAGGGTACGAGTGAAATCATTTTAGATTTTTCTTAATGTGAATACCGACTTCCTTCCCTGCCCGTGGCTCTCAGCCTGAAGCCCACTGGCTCCTCTTGATTAAAAACATGACAAATACGTGGTTTAAATTTTAAAAAGGGGTCAGTAATTTATGGGGACTATTTCTAGCAGCGGAGTGATCTTCATGTGGTGCTCTAGAGAGCATTTCTGGCAGCAGAATGGTGTGTGTGGGACAGAGTTAAAATAAACTGCAGTGTGAGTGTGTGTGTTCATGGTAATGAAGGATCATGTCACGCAGCGCAGCAGTGTGGCTCACGGATATGTTTTCAGAGCTCTGAGGCACAGAGGAAGATAATAGGACAGATTCATTGTTGGTTTTGGTTTTTTTTTCGTGGAATTTCTTGACAGTATCTTTAAATGTGGGTCAGACTGAAGATAAAAACAACAAACTGTGGACAAAGTGTCAGCAAAAAGAGAGAGAGAGTAGAAAACGCTTTTATCCACCACACAAAAATGATGTTTAATTTTTTAGAATTTCTTCTGATCTTTATGTTTTCCCTGTGAATTACTGGTAAGTGTGGACTGATTCTCTGCTCCAGTCCACTGTAAAGTGTTCAGATAAAGAAAAGGTCACTGCACTGGTCACAACCAGCAGACATCCACAGATGTTTACTTCAGGGTGTGGTGTGGTGTAAGGACATCTATCTATAGGAAGACATTAATGTCTCATAGCTTAAAAAATAATAATATGTTAGAGAACCGGGGGCAGCACAGGGTGCAAACACTGATTCCTCATGACACACACACACACACACACACACACACACACACACACACACACACACACACACACACACACACACACACACACAGAGCTAGTGACACTAACAGCAGGGTGATGTCAGTCTCATTTCATGGTGCAGAGATGAACATCAGATTTTCACCTCTTTCATTCACACAGAAATGAACAGAATTCAATGTATAATTAATATAAAAACTGTTCTATTCTTATGTCTCAAAGTGTCTCTCGGGGACCATTCCTCACACACTGTGTCAGTTTATCTCACTTTATAAATGATTACAGTAAATAAGGTTCCCTCACAGCATGAAATGACCAAAGTTTATCTCCGGGCTGATCGATGCCACTGACTCAATGATGACTTAGCAATTTGCCTTGATGTATGTCTTCTAAATTCTCCAGCCTGTGGGGAGGTGGAGGGGGTGTCACAGTGACACGGAGGAAGATTAAGTGTTTAAAAGTCCTGTCTGTACCCACCTTACAGTCTTTCTGGTACTTGCTCCACACCTCTTTGCTGAGGCCCCCGGACGCCTCGCAAGGTCTGTCTGGAGGAACGATATTGTGGTTGACCAGAGCTGACAGGTGAGTCCGCACGGTGGACAGGTGTCGACAGTAGGCCAGCCCTGATGGACAGATGGGACACGGACACACACACACAGCTGTGACCAGGCAGCGGTGAAGTCAGGACATTTTGTTTCCATATAGCCTCAAAACGACAAATTTGTCTCAGAGGGTTTAACAAAGCCCCTTTAACAGGGAAAGAAAGGACTGTGGGATATTCAAAAGACTTCATAGAAAGAGAATAGACATGAATGGTGGGAGTAGTATTACAATATGGAGAAACAGAATTAGAATTTTAAGTCACTAAAGTACAAACATACACTGTTCAGTGAAATTATATTAAGCTCTGGCAATACCTCTTACTTTTCCTTCTGTTGGAATAATCTTTCAAAGTCCTATCTGACGCTGTCACTTCCCTTTTCCAATCTTCTCCTTGAGGATTATTTAAGAACTCCATTTACGTTGCTGCATACTGAACTGAACCTGAAGGCACCTGAACCTGTGTGGTCACTGACTCACTGTGTGAAACAACATGAACCATAATGTTCTCAAACTCAGAGTCATGTCAAATTTGGGCATAACTCCAGTTTATCGTCGCAATTTACAGACACAGACAAGAAAGGCTGAGTTATGTTACATCATGGCCCATTAATCTTGAAACAAGATCACAGTTATTGGATCTTTGCACTGACAAAGTTGTAATGTAGATAAAATATTGAGTTTTTTTTTGTTTTGTTTTGTTTTAGTTTATCACCTAAAGTTGTATTTTATTTTTTTTTTATCTGATGTCGTAATTAAGAACAACCTTAGAAAAACAATATTGCAATAACGCTGTTAGTGCACTATGTTACTCTGCAACTTATTACAGAGTCTTCATTACACGTTTGACTTGTTCAGTGGGATCTTTCATTACAGTTTGCAAATGTATGACTGTATCCAGCAGCAGCCGTGGCTTCATCCAGCCATATGTTATTTTTTTATGATGACTTTAATTGATTTTAAAATCAATTGTGCACTCAGCTGGAAGCCAGCAGGGTAATGCTGTTGCTGTTTGACAGCTGAGCTCTTCACAAGCTGCAGGTGTAATATATATGCATTATATATGCAATATATATGCATTTATTACATTTTTCACTCACAAATAAAAAGAAATCAAATTAAAATAGTTATCATATCATTACAGACTTACAGCACAGTAACTCTCCTGAGAGCAAATGGAAAAGAAAGAGCTGGATATTGACTACAAGCATATACTGTTATTAAGATTACTGTTCCCTTAATAGGTGAATAATCAGTCAACAATATGCCACCTTGTGTCATGCTGTATGCAGCAGACACAAGGTGCACTAACCAAAACTGAAAACAGTAACTAGTATTTCACTTTCTGTAGTTAAAACGTGTTGTATATCACAATTAATGAAGCTGGACATGAATTTGAGGGTGAATACTGTGCAGAGGTAACAGGATGTACTTACATCCATAAAAGGCTCTGGAGACTATCTGCCTCTTCATGTTCTGGCAGAGCATCTTCAGTGGAATACTGGTGGGAAAAAAAATATAAATAAATAAATAAATAAATAAAAAGGTTGCTCATTATCACCATGGCAGCCACCACCATGGCTGTTCTTCTTTCTAATCGTCCTAAGGGACAGATAGCTTGCATACATACTTGCTCCATGAAATCTTTGACTTGGTTCCATTTAAAACATCATTTTCTTTCACAGGATGAGTAATGAGTAATTATTGTCACAATATGGAAACACTCAAGCTGGTGCCACATTCAGACACAAACTAAGGCTAACAGAGAGCTATGTTTTGGGCTGTGACGTCTGACATGAAGTTAGATTTTCTGGCTCCAGCAGCCAGGACAAGTGTCGAGACGTCACAGAAACCATGGTTTTTTTTGTTGACCAGTAATGTGACAGTAGTCCTGTCTAGTGTAGCTGTGCACTGTTAGCAGTACTTTGATTTTTATTTATTTAAACATTATCTCACAGCTTATTTTACAAGAATGCGTAGCCCTGTAGCACTACACTGGAATACAGTGTACCTAGAATCCATTTTGTTTCTTCCATCCGAGGTTCACATCATAAAATCAGTTCAATTAGGGCTGAAACTAATGATTATATTCATTATCAGTTAATCTCCCAATAAATTGCATCAATATTTTAGTCTATAAATCAGAAATAGTGAAAAATGACAAACACAAACTCCCAAAGCCAAAGGTGACTTATTGAAATTGTTTGTTTTGTCCAACTCATTGCCTGAAACTGAGAGGTATTCAGTTTAGTATAATTTCAATTTAAGTTTAATACTAAGATAATATCTAGACTTCAAATCAGTGCAGTTATGAGTTCTTAGTCTTTGTGATGACACCTGTTTTTTAGGGTATTGATCTCCTCATGTTTATCACATGACAAACCACACTGATCCCCAATCTGTTGCTTATGGAAAATAAGAAAAAAACAAACAAACATCAAATGTCACAAGTTACTTTAACATGTAAAGGAAGGTTTTCATTTTTTTTTTTACAGTGCATACGTATGAATGTCTGAAGGCTCGTGTATGCAGGTACAGCCGGCTGGGTAGTCAAACGACGCGATGCTACCAGCTGTGGAGCAGGACTGGCACAGGGACTCGTGAGTGGTTACTTCGGCTTGTTGCCATGACGACGGGCTTCCTCCAAAACCCTGCATCTCCATCATTTCCCCGTGGTCTAAACCAGAGAGAATGAAAGTGAGAAGAACAAAGAGGTCTCAGTGCCGTGAGACAAAATGGATGATGTTGTTTTCATGTGTTACACATCTCTGGTATTTTAAAAGTCTTGTTACATCGTTACATCCACTTCACACTGGCTATGTTTTATGTCTTACATATTATGACATAGGTCCCTCAGCTCAACCATAAAATACATCTTTCCATGTATTGCTCCTTGTTATTCATGACATCAAGAGATGAACTGATGGATGGACATTTTACACTCATGTTACATGTGAGAGCTGGAAAAACAGGTGTAGAGAGGAAACCAAAATTGGAGGGAGGACAGTTAGTCAGGAAGCAGGAACGGTGGCGTGGGAAAGACAGGCAGAGAGGATGCAGGGAAGCCATGCTGGATCAGTTCATTCAGAGGGGAGAGAGGAGACAGCACAGCTCAGAGGGACGCTCCAGACAAACAGGAGAGAGGAGGAAGAAGGAGAGGAAGAGGAGAAGAAGTGAAGGAGCTGAAAGAAGAGGAGAGGGCAAGGACGAGGCTGACGTTCAGGCCATGCAGGATGCATAAAGCCAGAACAAGACAAGAGACACCAAAAGAAATTATCTCAGAAACAACGAAAACAAATGGACACCAGCAAAAAGGGCACATAAGAGGGAGGGAAAAAAATCATAAGAACTTCAACATTAAATAAATGCTCTTCACCTTAATTCTTCAGGTTGGAGCTGATGACCTGTCATAAATATGAAGCTGCGCTTTGGTTGTTCAATAACCCCCAAAAAACAAATGATAATAATAATAATTAAAAACAAAAAAGAAGAAGAAGAAGAAGAAGAAAAAGAAAAGAAAAGCAAACGGAAAAAATGCTGGAGCGAGACCAACATTTGGCCTCCCCCCTCTTTACTTTAGGACTATATGTGATCAACAAGTGTTTTTGGGCTCAGTAATGCAATACACACAAGGACTCCACGTCTCTACTACTGCGGAACCCCACAGGACCGTAATGAGGGGGGGGGGGAGAGGGGGGTGAGGGAGAGGGGGGAAGGGGTGGCGGGATTAGTGAAGAATTACAGTGAACAGCATTGCAGCAAACGACTGCACAAACAGAGGAGAAACAACTGAGGAAGTCAGAGGAGAGAGAGAGAGAGAGAGAGAGAGAGAGAGAGAGAGAGAGAAGGAAATCGAAGGAACAGAGGAGGAGACTGAGAGAAAGGATTTTCCAATCACAAATATGCAGAAACACATAGTCGTTCTTTAAAAAAACAACAACAATGAAACGAGCGCATATTTCCCATGCACAAACTGTCAAGCATGTTGCAAGTGAGAAATGAAAGAACAAAAAAAAAAAAGAGGAAACAATATAGTCAAATTATAGAAGTGCAAAAAAAGGAAACTAAACAAATTATTGAAGCGGATTTTGGCCACGACAGTGTGAACCCAACAGTGCTGAGGCATGCTTCAGGAGCTATACCCTCTCGTAACTCTAAGGCGGTCAGCACTGCGAATCCCAGAATGCAAAGCAGCCAGAAAGGCCTTGACCTAGATGAGGAGACCTAGGGAAGTTCGAATCTGGGATGAAACCAGGTGGCAGAAGTGTGCAGTCACTGTGTTTGGCAGCACTCTATAAAACAAGTCTGACAGTGTGTGTTTCCAGTGTGCATTTCACAGGCTTGCGTAAAGATCACTGCCAAGAGTGGATTAAATCGTGTCGCTGAGTGGTGGGAAGAAAGAGAAGAGACAGAGAGAGAGTGAAATTCAGCAAGAAGGATGTATGGGGGAGTGTGTCAGCGACTGCTCGGGCATTAATTGCTTGTCTGACAGTATCTGTGACAAAACCACTTTTGTTCTTTAGCTCTGGAGATAAGCCTAAAATAAAAGGATTCATGTGGCTGCTTCCTCACGGGCTGCTTGTAACTGCTGCTTCACGATGGGGTGTGATGAAGACTTCCTCCTCCATCTGACTCTCGGGACCTGCAGCTTCAGCTACAGTTCACTTCTTTGTTTAGCAGCATCATATCAGCATCACAGCAAGATATGCATTATGGTTTCTTTCACTCAATTTAATGTGCAGCACTGGAAAGAGAAAGTTAGAGGTAGTTATAGGTTGTCAGTTGTCTCAGTGATAGTTGGACTGGTTTATATTTTCTCATATTTAATGTGTTCATAATTTTTAGCATTTCTTAATTTTCACTCTGACTGATAAATGAAATAAATGTATAGGCATGTCATTAAAAAAGTGCACTTTGCATTTCAGATTTCATCAGCCTGAATATCCCTGTTAACACAACCAACCCCAACCTGCTCCACACTGTTGGGCTCGGCGTCAGGCAGCACACACACAGGCGGAAAAAGCTGGCGGAGGTGAGGGAACAGGGGGGAGGACCTGAGAGGGCAATGGTGTAGGAGGCAGGAAGGGACGTCTGAAGCTGGGGTGAGGTCTCAGGGGTGGGGGAGTGGGGGGTGGGGGGCAGTGGGCTTGGATGGATGTGTTAAGGTGATAAAAACCTTTCATGACATTAGGGTCTGTGAGGTTCCGCGAGCAGATCATTGAGATCATAGCATGGAGCCTATCTTCCTCTTCCTCGTCATCGTCCAGCGACGGAGCGCGGCTGCCCGTGGTGTGGTGGTAGTTTATAGTGACTGCTTGCACCAGTGGGACAACAGAGAACACAGTTAGAACAGTGCCGCCCTACAGGCCTCAAGATGTGCACTGTGGGGAACACAGCACTCTACACCCGTACTTTGTAAACACATCGTGGGAAGACAAACTTAAAACAGCAGAAGCAATCACAGAAATGAAGAAGATTAAATTTTGGTTGTGTGCAGCCACTGCTGCCTTGGGAATATGTTGTACTAGTGTGCAAGTCTACAATATAGAAGTGTTACTTACTGGCATCGTAGCGGTATCCTGGGTAGACAATGCGAAACACGTAGTCAGCAGCTGTCTGTTCCTCACCGTTCTTGTCCTGGTCGATGAGCCAGGCAGCACTGCTCCTCTTCCGTAGTTTAGGGAACACTTTTCCCTGCAGGATGCACACAAATTTATCAAAATACAAAAGCCACCAAACATACAAAGTAACAAGAAATGAACTGAGCATTAAAGCTACACTGAGCATTAAAGCTACACATTAAAGCTACACAAAACGTTTGTTTTCAGATGTTTGCTCCACTTTCTGTCTGCAGCAAAAGGTGACTTTTAAATCGAGAACATCAAGGGTCCAGAATATTGTTACTGACCTGAAACCCTGAATACCCAGATCGTCTAGTTTATCTACTTTGTCTAGTTTACATTTAAAAAATAAATTGTCATCAAAATTATTGCAAGATGCTAAACTTTAATACTATAGATATAACTGCAACATGGGCACTGGGTTCCTTGCAATGTAGGTGATGAAGGTGAAGTGACTTAGTACAGTACAAACCTCTTTGGTGGGAACAATTTATGGGGAAATATAGAATGAATGTGGCTTTCCTGTGCTTCTTTTTACACTTGTCCTGTTTCAAACCAGTAATTTGTTGTTTGCATGCACGAGCTGTTCAGGAGTCCAGTAAATGTGAAACCGACACCATGGCTGACAGCATAGCAAACTGGCATCTCCATGACAGAACATAACACACTGTTACAACCTCATGTTTCAATTTAGTGTTTAGAAAGCAGATGTGTGTTTGTATTAAATAATTTGCTCAAAATGTAAAATGATATATAATATCTGGTATCAGCTGACATAAACTCAGCTCGTGGTTGTATTCTAAATTAAATTTAAGCAATACAGAGCTAAATTGGATGGTTTGGGTTTTATTATTTGATTTGGAAACATCCTCGTTCTCTGAATGAGGCAATAATCTGTTGCATACTACTTACTGTACATATCACCTGCAGTACTGACTCCAACCAACCAATTCTTATAAATGTGACCTTAAGTTTGGATGTGAACACAGCACAGCTCTAACAAGGTGACACACCTTGCCTTTCTGGGACCAGAGGGGTGGCTCCAGCTGACCCCGTGGTAAGAGGCCTGTTTCCAAGCAGGAGAGGAAGGCCAGGAGGTGACCACCAGGGGGGAAGTGGAGGGGCGGCCGCTGGATCCCATCCTGACTCACCAGAACTAGCGTACCACCACAATCAGCTGGAGTGTGGTGATAGGAGATAGGAAAAGAAGAAACAGTGAAAGGCACTAAGCATGAAAATAGAAATTTGTCCCGCTCTGAACATTAACAGCACATTTACACTTTATCAAGACAAGCAATCGATATCTTCATGTGACAGTAACAGCTTTTGAAACACACTCCCTTCACGACAGAATGATTAGTATGAGCTGAATGATGCAGTGTAACATGACGGTGTGAGTGGGGATTACTGGGAAGAGCAGCTGCAGATACTCACGGCGTTGATGACAGTGGATACAGACTATCTGCCGCAGAGGAACAGTCAGTGCATAGTCCCAGTAGATACTAAAAGAGAGGGAAATACGTTTTCGATTAGTAAGACAAGGTGGAAAATGAAGCCTCTGATGCAATCGTTGCATTTCACATCATTCTAAATGCACATTTTTTAAAAAGGAGATCAGTCATCTGTATATATATTTTATAAATATATGACAGGGACTACCTCTTCTCCAGGTCACAGTCTCCCAGTGTGCCATTGATGAGCTGGTTGGGGGTCCACTTCAGGGTGAGGTTATCTCCAGCCTGGTGAAGCGACAAATAGCCCCGCAACACCTCCATGTCCTTCTTCTACAGCGGGAGAAGGAAGAGGAAGATTGTAGGACATTAACGTGAGATGTCTGGTTTGAAGGTGTCAAGTTTGCAGCACAAGACAAAGAGCAGAAAACTGATGCTGTATCCTCAATAAAACCTTCTTTTCCAAATAAGTTTTGCATGGTTTTACAGTTGAACCACCTGAAAAGTGCAGGGAGGTGATTAGCCTTGGTTAGCAGGTGGCAGACGGTTTGTCTGGCTATGTCCAAAGTTAAAAAACACACCTGCAGACACCTCCAAAGGTCAGCAATCAACACACTGTATCTCTTTAGTTTAATTCAGGGGCTTTTGAAGTCTGACACTTGTAAAAGCCTGACAAGTAAATGGGAAAGTGGTCTAAGACTTTTGGACCCCATTGTATTTAAACATTTTTTATACAATACTAATATTAGTGGATTTTGTCACTCCTATATTATCATAAATATTAATAAATATGCACAGTTTCCAGTTCTATTTCTTATTCTTTCTCTTAAACATTAAATGGTTATAGATAATATATCATTTGTTATAAATTTATGATGAGCTCAGACTTTAACACTCAAAAACTCAGCTCATCTGCTTCATCAGAATTACTTGATCAGATTTAAATGACAGTGGTGTCCCCATGGCAACACGGGAAAAAAAAGAAAAAGGTTTTCAGGACTTTTCAGTGAGTGTAGTCTACTACATCTATCATCTAATATAGGTTTATGGGTTTAATATAATTTTCTGTACATGAATTCTATGGACAGAAATGATGGTGTAAGAAGCAGAGAGTGGAATGATACACAGCACCATTTAGCAAGCGTAGCGTGCTGTGAGGGCTGAATTCATCTATGTGTGCACTCAGGCATGTGTGTTAGCATGGCTCTGTCAAAGGCTGAGCATTGTGGGAGGCAAATATGCGCTCATAATACACTCTCAGGGCCAAACACGCTGGAGCTACTTGGCAGCACAGAGCACATTTCAGGCAGGAGAAAGACAGCTTTCATTTCAGAGATCACACACACGCAAAATACTATGTGTGTGCTTGTGTGTGTGTGTGTGTGCACAGCACAATAACAGATGAAAATAACCATCACTTGCAATTTATCTGTGCACCAGCTGAATGGGTACAAAGTGCTGTCTGTCTGTCTGCATGTATGTAGGCTCCTGACTTGGACTGCTGCCTCTATTCCAGAGCAGCTCATCAAGAGCTGTTACATCTGAATGAAGTGTCCATCAACAACAACAAAAAGTTTATGCAAAGTATTTACATATAAGCTGGAAAGTCAGGAGCTAGAAACACACAGTGTTAGCTGTAACACTGAGTCAGTTAACTGATTAGTTGACTGAGAGGAAATGAATTGTCAACTCTTTCTTTGCTGTAGATAAAGGCAGATCTCCAGAAGATCTTGTCCAATTTTGCTGCATGACAGGTGCTTTTTTTCTTTTTACAGTTTAAGACAAATACAACGGAAAACTGAAATACTTGGTCTGCCAGAAGCCACTGCTTCCGCACCACGCTGCCATGGCAACCAAACACTTAAAGCACTAACCCCCTGCAATACACAACTCTCATCAATATTGCAACACACAAGTGTCTCTGTGTGTTACTCTGGATAATCCACAGACCACTGTCAAAACCTTTCATTTCCTCTGTAGATTACTCAGGTATTTAGCCAAGGCCAGGTGTTTAGTGACTAAAATGATGTCTGAGCAGGGAAGCATGTTAAACTATTCATTCTTGACCTTGAGAGCGCATGTGCTAGGAGAAAAATCTGTCCTGAAAGCTTAGGGAATAGCCTAAAGCTGAAGTTCTGCTGCAAGCTTCGGAAATAACTTAGTGAACCTTGAGTTTCAAAATCGTTTTTATCACGGTCGTAAATCTAAACGTTCTTACCTCAAAATGTTCTGGAAACATTTAATGTGATTTTTTCAAAACTGTGAGGACCACAAAAGGGATTTCATAGCTCGATACCACTAAAGGTGGTATCATGGTGAGGAAACATGATATTTTGTACGCAGGTCATCATTCAGTGTGCAGAGTTGGGATTGAGGCTGGATTTTTTTTTTTTTGATGGATCAGGATCTGGTCCATTGTTTGTTCTGGATGAACCATTTGTCAAAATCTCCTTTACTCCTTTGGGCTCATAAGAGACTGGAACAATATAGAGAGAATTATCACTTCTGTAGGTTCACAGTGAGTGAGAACATGCACTCGTACCGGTTGCACCATGACGTTGTTTTTGCCGTAGAGCAGGTGTGTTCTGGAGTTTTGGTGAAGAGACTCCACATACTCCCTCGCTGAAGCAGCAAACCTGTCCTCTGACATGCTGCCACTGGACTGCCTCTTCCGGATCTAGAACAGAAAAGCAAAGATCGATAACAGCAAACTTACACAGCCGACAAGAACCCCCATCACCTGTGCTCAGTCATCGCTCCTACCCACCACAAAAACACCAATACCTAATGAGCAGCTGATCTTAAATCCACCTCAGCACTCACCCCCAGAGCAGGCCGGCGGCCGGCCGTGGTGTCCTGAGTCCGGTGGGCCCCATGGATGCGGTGGCGCTGGACTAGCTCATTGGCTGAGGGGTCGGTCCATAAATGATCTGATGTCTTCAGCTTGGTGTACTCCAGAGCACAGGGCCCCACTGAAAACATCGCAAACACACACACACACACACACACATATTCACCAGACCGTTATCACTTAGCTGAGGTGAATTTTTACTAAACTTCTTCTTGCCATAAAATAGAATCTTATGGCACTAAATTATTATTTATATGAATCTGACCCTCTAGGAGCTAGTGGTTTTTATTTCTGTTGTCCCAAGAGGTTGAATTTTCAGTAGTGTGTCTTAAACACTGTAAATTCTCACTCCCCTGCTCTGCCTGTGATGGCCAGTGGTTTGGCTGAAGCTGTGAACCTTTAAAAAACAAATCATAAATACACAGCCTTCTGGCCACTGTAGTTTTTAGGACAGGTTCCTCACACAGGAGGAGTGAGAGAACATTTGTTGGCGACTCTGCTTTCAGTAGAGGATTAATCCACATTCAGTGCTCTGGCGAATATTTAGGGCAGCGGGACAGTGTTTGTGGGACTGAGTCAAAATAAACTACACTGTGTGTGTGTTTATAGTGATGAAGGAACATGGACCCAGTGCGGCACTGTGGCTCACTGATGTGTTTTCAATAGTTTTTTTTTTTTGGACAACAATGGAGATTTCCAGGGGAAAATATGATATATCCGAGTTTGGATGTGCACACAATACTTATAAATAACTGTGACTGTCCACTGACGACCATAATCAATATATGTGATGTGTTCCAGGTTTGGTACGACTGTGACCTGGTGCAGAATCACTGTTAGGAGTCAGCTCAAACCAGTGATTTTTACAGGTGTGCGGAAGTTGGTGCAATGAAAAAAGAAGACTGACTGTCATCTACTGCACCAAATTGTAGAAGAGAACATAAACTTTCTGTCAGCCAAAACAGAATTTCAGTGTTAGTTTACAGTAAATATTTTATATAGTAGTCCAATAGTATTGGACACATTGTGTGTTTCTGTCCCAGCAATGCTTTACCTGTCCACAAGGTGTCCTCGGTGTGTTGTGCTGCTCTGCTCACCTACTGTTGTACCCTTCTAATGAACTGTGTGCTTGAATTTGTGGTCATTTCTATACTTGTAATTATTTCTAATTCCTGTCATCTGTTTACCTAATAGTGGATTTAACTTTATTTATTATTAATATTTATTTATAGTTTTTGTACTTTTTGTTATTGGCCTCTGGTAATTTCTGGAAATTGTGGCTGTTCATGTCTAATATACTTACCCAGTAGGGCTGCCAAGATGGGCCCAAAGACTGAGTCATGCATCAGGGCTTCTCTCTCGTAGTATTTACTGCAGAGATAAACACACAGAAAAAAAAAGTGAATCAAAGGAAAATGTTAATAAATGTCATCAGTTTATAAAGAGGAGTTGTCCTGAGCTACACGTAGTCCCAGAATCTCCAAAGAACAGCCAAGAATTATATGAGGATATGCTGTATATAGCTTGAAACGGGTGTAATTCAGTTGTGATAACTGTTGTTCTTCATCATATCAACGTACCTAAGACAGAACATACAGCTGCACTGCATCCTCTGATGAAACGACATTAGTAGGTTATCCAGTTATCTCTGGGTTTAATCCACAGCTGGCTTCTGGTTATCCCACTGATAACCCACCGTTTAACACTATACACTGAGTAAAAAAATTAGATGGCAAATTAATTATGCTGTTTTTTTTCTTTCATCCTGACAGTGGAGATGCTTTTACACTCTTTATTTTATCACCACTGCTCTGGATAATATGAGGCAACGTTTTTCTTCCACAATGACCTGATCTCTTTCCTCTCATGTCATTTAAAGTACTCTTACTAATGATGATGTCACATGTGACTGGATTGCCATGTAATTAAGAACTCTGCCTATTTCATGTTAATGCATTTACAGCAGGAAAAGAAAGCCTGAGTTAACTGAGCACACTGATAACCACAACATTTATCATGGATGTCTAAGGTCAGATTAGATGAACTACACATCACTACACGTCAAGTTTTCCATATTCACCCAGGAGCAACACAAATCCAACATCAGACAAGGCAACTCATGTTTTGGAGCGTATTTTTCTCCATTTAAAAAGTGTGATCCACAATATCATACGTCTGTGGACTCCATCAGCACACTTCGTATCTGAGGCTTTGATCAGTGAAGTGGCGCCACATCACTTCACTCCGGCTGACGCACTGAGCGTTGGACTGCTTGTTGAAGCACACTGCGGTTGTTAAGCCTGACAGAGCCCAGAACAAAGGCAACCAGAGAGCAAACACAGGAGGAGAATGGGACACATAAATAGGTAATTCAAGGGACTGTTCATCATTCAGCTGCAACAAAGCCTGGAGTGGAGCGCTGTGAGTCACTGTGCCGTGGAGCAAAGAAGAAAACAAATCACCTGGAGTTGTCCACGATGTACTGCACTATCTTGTCCAGAACTTTCTCAAAGAGGGCTGTTCGGACCCAGATGTGTTTGATGGCCTGGGCAGAGAGGGGCTGAGGGGGGCGGCTGGTGGTGGAAGAGCCCTGTCTCCTCAGAGGTTCATGTCCCGTGCTCTGAGTTCTCCTGCAGGGCACAGAACACAGGTCAATACCACTGACTACTGTTCCTAGAGAGCACAATAAATGTTTGTGTCTACAGCTCGGCAGACACAGGAGGTTTGAGTCTGACACCGAGATCAATATTTAACAGTACAGATGGATCAAATAATAGAATTCACATGTCATTCTTTTTTATTGATATATTTTTTGGGGCATTTTTATACCATTACTAGAAGAATACAGGAGAGTTCAAAGGAACTGAGATTACATGTTGAAATCACATGATCACAGTCAGTAGCTCCTTGTTTAACAATAAATATAAACAGAAGAAATAAAAAAATGAACTTGGTTGGAATAGTTTTTGCCTTCCTGCTCAGAGGTCCTGTATCCACACCCTGATACATTACTTATGTTTTTGCCTTCATGAATTTTAGCCCTGTTCTATGGCATGCATGCATTGTATATATGTTTATGTACTGTACACACATATTAGGCATGTGCATACATAAATATATATGTACATATCTACGTATATATGTGTTGACAGTGTGTATCAATAATAAGACAGATAAAAACTTAAAGGGCCACACCAACAGTTTTACATGTCCAGGTAAGTGTAACAGTCATAACTAGTAACACTGTGCCTATACTCCACCTATATATACAATGTCTTTTGTGGCTCTGAAGAACAAAACAGCCTGGGCTAAAAAAACAAAAACAACAACAACAAAAAAAAAAAAAAAACGTGGGGGTGTTTACCAGACAAGGAGGGTCCAGTGAAGAGATACTGAAAGGTTGCATTAGAGGAAATGTAGGATCCTCAGTTTTTGAAGTTTGATTCATAATAACTTTGATGTACAGATACTGCTAAACAGTCCTGTCACCTTACAGACAGGACTGATGTTGTCAGAAGACAGGTATCATCCATGGTCTAACATGAGAATTAAGAGTTATAATAACAGTAATACAATATAACAATAACAATACAACCACTGCACACACTGTCAGTTCATATAAAAAGGAAACAATGTGAAGGTTAATAAATGAAGAGACATTGTGTCTCTGACCATGTGGAGACAGTGTTTAACAGCGTCACTACATACTGTAGGTTCATTACCACTCATCAGTATTTATAACAGCTGATCAGTGTTTGAGCTGTCGTAGATCTGTCCCGTGTCAAACAGAAGGTGCACACTTCATGCTGGAAATCAGCTGAGTGAAATACGTCATGAATATGGAGGCAGACGCACGATGTCAGGCTCAGAGAGCACTTTCATCCCAGACTGAGTTTGATCTCTGGCTGTACTACTGCAATCAGACACAACCACTTACACATACACACTTCAACAAGCTAATGAATGTGTGTGTGTGCATGTGTGCGTGTGCTGAGGGGACTCGGCTGTCTTAGTCACGATGTTAGATATCCCCCAGTGAGTGTGTGAGTGTGTGTGTGTAAGCAAAAGGGGGGTTTTGGCTATGTCATGATTTTTGGATTTTCCCCTAGCATTTTGAAGAAGGTTGTTTGTGTGTGTGTGTGTGTGTGTGTGTGGTGACAGTAATGCAGAGGAAGGAGCATCAGGATGATGTCACAGATAAGATAAGAGAGACAGATTTGTCCTTTTCTAAATTAAAATGAGTCGCAGTGTCCTTTTGACACTAAACATGAGCATCTCCTCCTGTATATTTAATGTACAACTTTTATTTTAATTTCACCTTGAGGCATATGCTTTGTTGTTGTCACTGCTGACAGTGCCTAAGGATGCCACTATCAGTCTGCTCACCGGTCTGTTGGACCTGAGCCTCCCTCTTGGGTGTTCACACAGTCAAATGTCAATGATACATAAAACATCTCTCATTATCTTACAGGCACATTCATGCTCCCAGAAGATGGAACTTTTAATGACCTCATGACTTTTCCTCTAAAAACAAAACTTTACAGTTGACAAAATAATTTGAATAAGCACATAGGTTGTGTAATGCTCAATGGGGTGAAGGTATAAGACATGTGGACCTGGAGAGCACATTCCACTGTTTCCAAAGTCATGAATGAACCGTCAAGCTCAACTTTTATGCCAATAAGAAAAAACAAATCCTAGCAGTGCTCAGAATAATGCAGAGTGTAAACAGCTGCAATTCAACTGTTAAAGTGGTTGAACTTTATTGCTGATGAATGGTCAAAAGGTCTATATGAGTGAACTGAGTTAGTGGACCTCGAGTGGAGATCACGTTGTTGTCTCTGAGGCTGACAATGAACTGTGAAGCTCAGAAATCTGAAAATATATTTATTCTCTGCTGATTCGCTAATCTTCAGATGAGTACTCCTGTTCCCTGTGACCAAAGGAGCGATTGTATTGGTTGTACACCCCCTTTGTTCATTGCCATGGTGATGCAAGCAACATGCACACATCATGTTTGGTAGTCTCAGTCTGCTGCAGAGGAGTTATAAAGAGTTCACCATGCCTGCTGTACATATTTAACTGGGTTATTCATCAGGTTATGACGGCTTGGTAAATCACTTGGTGAATCACCTGTAAATCCAAGATGTTGAGCCTTGGCCCCTTGGAAATTATTCTTTATTCTACAAACAAATGCAAAGATGCAAAGCCATCACCTGCTGAGGTGTGCTGCTCCACACAACATTTCATCACATTACTGAATCCACCAGCATTTTCCAGACTTTTCTCTCTAGTTTCTACACAACTATTTCTAGATATATTTGTTCAGAGTCCGTTATCCAGTGAATGTCTTGGTGCTGGCCGGCTGATGTACAGATGGCCGTAGGATGTCAATGACATGTTTACAGGAGCTAATGTAAGAACTTGCCTGGCCTTACCCTCTCAGGGTCAGTATTTTGGTTTTGAAATGATCTTTGACGTAATGTATTGAAAAGTTTAAGGATAAATGTGCACATAACATTACACCATTAGTGCATACATCATTCAGAAAATAACACACCAAGCTGCATTATGATTGTACGACGATGAGCATCTGTGCACATTAGTGTATAATCTATTTGTAATTACAGAAGTTTTGTTCAAATGTGTCTCCTGTACGGAAACAGTTGTTCCTACAGCGTGCTGTCTGTCCTCGTCACGCTGCGCTCTGTCATTGGTCTTTACAAATTTCAAATGTCAACAAATGTCAACATGCAGCTAACTGAATTGATTACAACGATTACAACCAGACTGCATTTTGAGCTGACAAATAAATATGAATGTGAAAAGGAATATGTCAGGGTGATTTATTAGGGCCCTGGGTTTGCATGATGTGAATTTCAGTGATGGTACAGGGCTTCATGATGTGTTACACCTGTTTGGTCCAAAGGTTTTCACAGCTATGATGGCAGAGGAACAGTTCAATCAAGAAAAGGCAGAGTGTGTGTGTGTGTGCGTGTGTGTGAAAAGACACGTCAGCGGCCATACTCTCTCCTACAGAGGACAAAGACACCCAGACTGTAAGAGACACAAACAACATAATTTGTTTTGTCTCTGTTTAAGTGATATTGAACCAGAACTCAGAGACACAAAACGTGCCTTCGTAGTTGTTCAGCATCCCACTGTGTCTCTTTCTGGTCTTTTTATGTCTCTTTATTGTCTCCTTTGTGTCTTGTCTCTTTGTGTTCATCTCTTTGTTGTTGTTTTACATCACTGTGTAGTTGTTTCATTGACTTTCCAACAAATTTGATTTATAAAGACCACTTCATACACAGGCTCAAGGGGCCAGTGTCTTTGTGCTGTCTGTACAGAGGACAGACACCATGAACCGAACAAAATGGGGATAACTGAGGACACTCTGAGACAGAGTGAGTCACTGAGTCATTCCTCTAAGGGGTTAATGGCATTATAGTCAGCTGTGTATGAAGTAGTTATGGTAAGAATGAAAACAGGGAGCTTGAGAAGAGGTGGCTATTTCAAAACAAAACAGGAAATGAAATTAAAATGAAATGAAATTCCAGGGACATTGTCATATTCGACCACTGAGCTCCTTCCTCATCCTGGTCCAGGGTGCCAGGTCAGGTGAATAAGACAGGTGTTTCAAATCCACATTGGCAGCCATCGCCTCTGTGGACTTGCGGGCCTGAGTGCTGTCTTGATGGAAGAGCACTCCTCTTGTTAGCTTCCCACGCCAAATCTCCTTGATTTTGTCCCATAGCTGTCTCAAGAGATCAGTGTTGTGGGACCCTGTAATAGTGTGACCCTTTTCCAGGTACCAGCAGCACTCCCTTTGAATCCCAGAGAACAGAGACCATCACCGTGCTTTGGCTTTTTGAGTGTTTCCGCTGTTCTGATTGTTCTTTTGTCTCTGGTTGGAAGTGACGGACCCAAATCTCACCAATGGTTACAAACTGTGGGAGAAATATCTCAGGGTCCACCTCAAAAATTGCAAGATTGTCCCTTGACATGTTGCCCTGATTCCACTTCTCAAGGCCCAAGGAGTTTTGGGACCCAGTGAGCTGACACCTCAGTCACTTGGCATTTTTGTGGATAACTGTATGGACATTGCCAGATCTGTGGCAATGTACCATTGTGTTACTTCTTGATCTGTCAAGATCATGTCATGGATCTTGTCAATGGTCTCGTGGGTGGTGATGGTGACCGGCCTTCCAGGATGGGGGTCAGCTTCCACGATCTCTCTGCTACATTGGAATTCAGCAGCCCCCTTCTACACCACGCAGTAAGAAGGGGCCCCCTCCCCTCGTGGTGCCACCATGTCTTCGTGGATCTCCTTGGGTGATAAACCCTTGAGGCCGGGGCAGACCGAGGAAGTCATTTATTGCTGACTTGCAATTTTCAGTTTCCCGAAACTGAAATACCACAAAAGTTACGGACTTCAAACTTTCTGCATAAACACTCGAAGACTTGAACTGCACGTGCATCATGTAATGAGAGCTATATAACCCATCTCTTTCTGTGTCAGGCCACAAACTTGTATGTATGACAGTAGCCACAGGTTTGATGCTGGCACTGCAGGAGAGGAAATGAATGCAGATGATACGCTAGTTTTGTCTTTTACCCTGTGTGTCAGGAAGACAGAGAGAGGAACAGAGCGAGGAATAGAGGGTGGTGTGTGGGTAATTTATCACTGTGCTGTCTTGATAAGAGGAAGATCAAAAAGGAGTTAGAGGAGGAAGGTTATAAAGGAATACATCATGACGAGACACGAAGCAACGGCACAGGTGTCCACTGGCAAACAGAAGCTAAAATACAACCTCTTCGCCAGACCTGCCCCTGGCACCGGACAACACACACACACACACACACATACACACACACACACGCACACCCACACACCCACACACACACACACACACAAACTGGAAGACAGAAAAACCAGTCCTATTTGCTGTGGTGTATCGTCCACCTGCTGCTTACTCAGAGTTTTTGTCT